>CAKNXH010054515.1:0-42427 GCA_932178445.1 Andricus quercusramuli
AAAAAAAAAAAAACACTCGGTGAAGGATGGCCGGGTTCGGAGTACTGCCTTGAGAATAAACACGGGTGTGGCACAATAGGCTTCTTAGCTTGAGCGCCAGGGGTTGGGACCTCACGGAGCCCTCCCCGCCTACATTACAAACTAACTAACTATATTATTGTGAACATTCATTAAAATAAACTTCTTTTTTGCACTTTTTGTATTACTTATTTCAACAACGTAAATTATATTGAATAAGAAAATCTAAATTTTAAAAACATTTTAACGAAAAACATACCAATTTCTCATATCCCGTTTTATTTTGTTTATAGGTTTTCATTTCTCAAAAGCGATCGACTGTATAACCGAGCTGCTGGGCGCGAAGCGCGAGTATCGCAAGGAGAATGTAATCGTGAAGGCCGTAGGTGCTTTGAGAACCCTCTTTATAGTCAAATTGAAAAAAAAACATGTTTAGTTTAACTTTATGATTGTAGTTTATGAGGGGTTTGAATCACAGATATTGATTTGCGCGCTCAAATCGGGTGCATTTTCACGGCAGCTGAGAATGAAAATTAGTGCAAAGTAAGAAGAAGATATTAAAGTCATGATGAAAAATAAAATTTGTACATTATTTTGCAATATCTGAATGAACAACGTCAGGTCGAGGTACAGAAGTAAATATAATGTACATCATATATAATAGTGTTGAACATAATGTAGAAAAGTTCACATTTTGGACAAAATCCACAATCATGAAATTACAGTTGTTGACGCTTTAACCTTTAATTTTAAAAGGTCTGTGCACAAATGTGTGGGAAACATAAAGACCGAGCAGGTAGCGCGAGGCGAATACATTCTCGAGCGCGAAGCACGACAATCAACAGTCGCGCACCCTAGGCGCGTTCAAACTTGCGAGCGAAGCGAACCGCGCGCATAGCGCGTAATGAGAATGTGTCCGCGCAGCCGCCATATTTTTTATCAACATAACGTTCTCGAAAATGATGTTCGAATATCTTCGGAAACCACCCCAATGGAGACATGTGTCTGAATTTGCCTCCAGGTGTGTTAGGGATATTTTTACATCACAATATTAGTGCTGAAATGCTTAAATACGGTGAAGAGTTCATACCTCACAGGTTGTGTGAATTGTTAAATTGAAGGGACGGATCGAAGAATGGGACGTGCGCTCGGATCGCCCTGAACGTTGTGCGATCTCCCGAAAATTCCCGCTTATCCCGTTCGCCCGTGTTTACATTAAAAAAAAAGGTACAAATCGTTGATTCTCAGAGAACTTCCAGCGAGATAGTTGTTCCGTAGGGATTAACGAATAAATCTGCGCAAGCAGCATATTGTTTCGTTTTGTACATCACAAGATATCACGAGCTTAGTAATACGAAATGATGCGCGCGGAGGAAACAGTTGCCGTTACTGCATATAGGTTGTGTATGAAAATTTTTGAAAATTTCACACACTTACCTCAAAGATATCTTGTGATATACAAAACGAAATAATATGTTGCTTGCGCAGATTTATTCGTTAATCCCTACGGAACATCTTTCTTACTGGAAGTTCTCTGAGAATCAACGATTTGTACCTTTCTTTTTAATGTAAACACGGGCGAACGAGACAAGCGCGAATTGTCGGGAGATTGCAGAACGTTTAGGGGCGATTGAGCGCACGTCCCGTTCTTCGATCCGTCCCTTCAATTTATGTATCGAGAAGGGGGAAGTCCCAGACGATTGGAGAAAAGCGATTATCATATCAATATACAAAAGAAAGGGAGATGAAAGCAACTGCAGTAACTACAGAGGTATCAGCTTACTTAGTACCATAAGTAAAATATACTCAAAAATACTTATTCGTAGGGTAATGAAAATTACAGAAGAGAAGATATAGGAAGACCAAAGTGGATTTATGCCAGGAAGATCATGTACAGATCAGATATTTGACAAGGTAAATGGAAGTAAACTTTAGGAAGTCCTCAAAGAATACGGAGTCAATGGATGGCTCCTACAAGCAATACAAACAATATATGCAGGTAGTAAAGCGAGTGTAAGGGTAAATGGGAAACTGAGTGACCGGTTCGAGATTATGCTAGGCGTGAAACAAGGATGCGATATGCTCTCATGGCTATTTATCATATTTATGGATAAGTGTCTAAGAATGGCCCTCTTCGACGAAGAATGTGTAGATCTCGAAACCATCAAGGCACGTGAGTTGGCTTTCGCAGATGACAAGATTGTTATGGCAGAATCAATCGAGGACTTGCAAAGAATGTTGAATAAACTTAATGCAAGCATGAAGAACATGGGACCTCAAATTAACTTAAGTGGAACAAAAATCATGGTGTTTGAGGGAAAAAGTGAGAAAACAATGTGCAGGATTGTCCTAAATGATGAAAGATTAGAACAAGTCGACATATTCGTATCGACTGTACTATACGATAGCGAGACATGGACCTGTCAAGAAAAGGACAGGAGTAAATTGGTAAAAGTTTGAACTTGTCGAACGAGCTTAGATTTCGCTTTTTTGTACACCTCGAACCTCGTGAATTTGGCGCTAGAGGGGAAGTGGTGCTGACGATCCACGCACACTGTCATAAAAGCGGCTTACCTACATACAATTTCAAAGCTCTGCAAGTCCAAAAATACGTATCGGAGTTACGAATTTCATTCTAGTAAAAGAAAAGTCTTCACAGAAAAAACAGGACATTTTTTAGAGCGATAAAGTTTTGTTCAACCAACTTCGCGTCCTTCAAAATACATGTGTTAGTCATGGAGTAAAAAAGAAAGTTTAACCGATATTTGTGTAAAGTTTATCCTGTGAAGTTAATTTTTGTTGCAAAGAATCTTTCGTCGGAAATCGATGTAAAGTTTATCTTCTGTTTTTTCTGTGTCACTGATAAAGATTGCAATACTCTTAAATTGTTTTCATATAAACAGAAACATTACATTACTTTCTATCTTACTTTATCATCGATTTCTGTATAAAAAAAATCTATAATGAATTAATTCGAATGGACATTTAGTCGATTTAGTCCATATATAGTTAAATTTTATCCTGAGTCAACGATGAACTTAGATTTTTTTGTTTTTTGTTTGTATTATTTTTATAAACATGGAGAAAACTATCGAAACTACCCTTATCGGCATCTGTATTAAGACCTTAGTCGTAACCCAGATATAAATATTTGGTCTTGATTTTGTCTAGAATGTCTTTAAGACCATCATGTCTGGTTCCGTCTCATCATCGAGTGACGGACAACTTTGCACGTAGCAACTTTGCACGTGCCCAACTGTGCACGTCGATGGCCGGATGAACAACTGTGCACGTCCATCTATGCACGTCCAAGTCCGTAGGAGCCCATATGTGCACGTCGAAATTTCGACGTGCACAGTTGTCACTTGGACAACTGTGCACGTGCACAGATGGTACTTGGACAACTGTACACGTCGAAATTTCGAAATGCACAGATGAACTCCTGTGCACTCGACCGTGCACAGATGTCACTTCCCTAACTGAGCACGTGCACAGATGTCTCTTGCCCAACTGTGCACGTGCACAGATGTCCCTTGCCCAATTGTGCACGTGCACAGATGGAACTTGCCTAACTGTGCACGTGTACAAATGTCGCTTGCCCAACTGTGGACTTTTATGTCCTCACGTAAGGGTTTATACGAGGGTGATCCTTTGTATCTACGTATAATAAATTTTTAACAGTTAAAATTATTCAATCCTGGTGGAATGGAGTGTACTATTTTTTTTACAACTTTGTTTAAAAATATTTCAAAGCTGTTTTTATGAAAAAATTCCTTCCAAATCATTATAAATATAAGAAAATCTTTCTTTAAATTTATTTTGCTTCCTCATAGAGAAAGCTTGAATTCATTTAATTCAACTTTCGTCAGTTGATAAATGTCTAATACAATGTTCTGAACCTTTTATGGGATATTTACATTTTGTGTGTGTGTGTGTGTGTATGTGTAGCGGGCCTAAAGTTTTATATAGCGGGCGTAAAGTTTCATGTCGGCCGGCGGCGGAGTGCATGTCCGAACGTCACTGGGCTGGAAACGGCTACAGTACGCCTATTTCACGTGCATGTAATAGCGTGTTTTTAAGGGGGTCGAAAAAAATGGATTTTCATATATCTATAATAATTTTAAAGGAATAATTTCATCAAAATAATATTTGAGATATTTTTAAAATAACTTTAAGAAAGTAAGTACGCTCCATTCCACCAGGATTGAATAATTTCAACCGTTGAAAATTTATTATACGTAGATACAAAGGATCACCCTCGTATAAACCCTTACTTAAGGACATAAAAGTCGACAGTTGGGCAAGCGACATTTGTGCACGTGCAAAGTTAGGCAAGTTCCACCTGTGCACGTTCACAGTTGGGCAAGGGACATCTGTGCACGTGCACAGTTGAGAAAGTGACATATGTACACGTGCACAGTTGGGCAAGTGCAAAGTTGCTACGTGCAACGTTGACCCCATCCCCTCACCATCCAGACTTCATTTGCTTTTATGTCTGTAAACTGCGCCAAGAACAGACGCAAGTCTTGATAAATATACCGAACTGCACTTAAAGAAAATTAGATTACCAATTTGTGGCTTTAACATTTGCCAGGGTCAAAATCACAAGAGTTTTTGCTTGTAAATTACATTGTCCATTATACTCCGACGTCTATAAACTATATGGACCCCACCAGTAGGGCCTGCCATTTCCAGAAATCAGGTAGCTAGGTTAGGACCAAGCAGTTGACATCTGCTGAGGATTAAAATTTTACAACTGTTAAAACTTGTGAGTTTGTAATAACTAATTTTTAAATAAGAAAGTCGGAACCCATTTGTCTCCATAACTGCAGGCATATAAAATTTGCCATGAAAAGATTAAAACTGTCATGCCCTAGAGGTATTTAGTGAACTGTTGGAGATAGGAAAAAAATAGAAAGCATATTTGATTTCGCCATCCAAACAACATAATTATTGCAGATAAATAAACTCATTGATACAGAAAAATTAAATACCATGAAGATAAATAGCATAAACATTCTAAAAAGTTTGGCGCGGATTAGTGATGACCCTCAGGGGCATTGGTCTCAAGACAAAAATTGTGGTCTTCAAGTCGAAAATATTCGTCTTAAGACATCAAAAAATGTCTGGCTCCGTCTCACGAGTTAGACATACAGAATAATTCGAAATTGTCTTGGATGGGTGACGGACAACTTTGCACGTAGCAACTTTGCACGTGCCCAACTGTGCACGTCGATGGAAGGACGGACAACTGTGCACGTCCATCTGTGCACGTCCAAGACCACAGGAGCCCATCTGTGCACGTCGAAATTTCGACGTGTACAGTTGTCATTTGGACAACTGTGCACGTGCACAGATGGTACTTGGACAACTGTGCACGTCGAAATTTAGACGTGCACAGTTGTCACTTGGACAACTGTGCACGTGCACAGATGGTACTTGGACAACTGTGCAAGTCAAAATTTAGACGTGCACAGTTGTCACTTGGACGACTGTGCACGTGCACAGATGATACTTGGACAACTGTGCACGCCGAAATTTAGACGTGCACAGATAGACTCTTGTGCACTTTACCGTGCATAGATGTCACTTGCCCAACTGTGCACGTGCACAGATGTCCCTTGCCCAACTGTGCACGTGCACAGATGTCACTTGCCCAACTGTGCACGTGCACAGATGTCACTTGCCCAACTGTGCACGTTTATGTCCTTACGTAAGTGCTGTACTTGAGTAATCCAGAGAGTTCAAGGAATTCAGAGAATTCAAAGAATTCAAGTGATTTAGATAAAGCAAGGCATTCAGCAAATTGGAGGCATTCAGCGAATTGAAGGAATTTAACAAACTTAAGTAATTCAGAGAATTCAATGAATCCAGGGAATGCAGAGAATTCAGGGAATTCAGAGGATTTAAGTAATTCGGAAAGTTCGATGAATTCAGAGAATTTCTTGCATCCAGAGAATTCAAGGGATTCGGAGAATTCAAGGTATTCAGCAAATTGAAGGCATTTAGCGAATTCAAGAAATACAACAAACTCAAGGAATTCAGAGAATTGAAAGAATTCGAGAAATTCTAAGAATTCAAGGGATTCAAAGAATTCAAAGGATTCAAGGAATTTAGAAAATTTGAGGTATTCAGAGAATTCAAGGAATTCAGAGAAAGCAAGGCATTCAGCAAATTGAAGGCATTAGGCTAATTCAAAGAATTCAGCGAACTGAAGGAATTCAGAGAATTCGACGAATTCAACGAATTAATAGAATTCAGGGAATTAAGAGAATCAAGGAATTTCAGAGAATTCAGGTTATTCAGGTAATTCAGGGAATTTCGAGAATTCAAGGAAATCAGAGAATTCTAGACATTCAGAAAACTTGAAGGCATTCCGCGAATTCAAGGAATTCGACGAATTCAACAAATTCAAGGAATTCAGAGAATTCAACAAATTTAGCGAATTCAACAAATTTAACAAATTCAAGGAATTCAGAGAATTCAAAAAATTCAACAAATTCAACAAATTCACAGAATTCAGAGAATTAAACAAATTCAACGAATTCAAGGAATTCACAGAATTCTTCAAATTTAACGAATTCAAGGAATTTAGAGAATTCAAGGAATTCAGAGAATTCAAGGAATTAAGAGAATTCAAGGAATTCAGAGAATTTAAGTAATTCAGAGAGTTCAATGAATTCAGAGAATTCAGAGTTCAGAAAATTCGAAGAATTCATAGATTTCAAGGAATTCAGAGAATTCAAGGGATTCAGAGAGTATAAGGGATTCAGAGAAAGCAAGGAATTCAGCGAATTGGAGGCATTCAGGTCGAACAAAGAGAGATTTTCATATATCTTTAATAATTTAAAAAGATAATTTCTTAGAAATAATATTTGAAATATTTTCAAATTAACATTAAGAAAGTCAATACGCTCCATTCCACCAGGATTGAATAATTTTAACTGCTAAAAATTTATTATATATAGATACAAAGGTTCGCCCTCGTATAAACCCTTACGTAAGGAGATAAACGTGCACAGTTGGGCAAGGGACATCTGTGCACGTGCACAGTTTGACAAGGGACATCTCTACACGTGCACAGTTGGGCAAGTGACATCTGTGCACGTGCACAGTTGGGCAAGTGACATCTGTGCACGTGCACAGTTGGTCAAGTGACACCTGTGCACGTGCACAGTTGGTCAAGTGACACCTGTGCACGTGCACAGTTGGTCAAGTGACATCTGTGCACGTGCACAGTTAGGAAAGTGACATCTGTGCACATTAAAGTGCACAAGAGTCCATCTGTGCACGTCGTAATTTGGACGTGTACAGTTGTCCAAGTACCATCTGTGCACGTGCAAATTGTTCCCCTTCCTGAAATCTATGAAAATGTGCCCTTACCAGATGTCTGTCTTGCATAATACAACAAATTTTCCAAAAAAGATAGACAACATCAATAAAAATCAAGTAAAATAAAAAAAATAGAAATACAAGTTTAAAGAACTGTAACATATTATTTTTAAAAACGTCTCTTTCCAGTTCATTGAACATGTTGAGAACATGTTTCGTAAGATTATTAAGGTTTACTGAACTTCGAAGTAAAGAAAAATTGGTTTTTATGTCTAAAATTGAAGAAATATAATCTTTAAAGATTTCAAAATCTCATTTCTCTCGAAAACTAAGCAAAATATGAATAGCAATATATAGTTAGGAGAGTCATCGTGGATCAGATGGTATCGTGCTTGTCTCATGTTCCAACACTGCAGCCTTGGCAGCCACGATGGCTCGGCTTCGATTCCCGAAGCAGCAAACGACGGTTGATGTGTTTTCAGAAAGCTTCGCTTCTGTCCCTTGGCATACTACCCCACTAATACCCTGCAGTTTATAATTAACCATATAGTACAGTCGCTAATGACCCTGGCAGTCGATGCGACTATAAACATTCAATTAATAAAAAAAAATTATACTTGAAAATTGCTCCCCTTCCTGAAATCTATGAAAATGTTCTCTTACCAGATAATCTTGTTTATTTCAACAAAATTTTTTGAACGAAACATCAACATTCTATTAAAGCTAAATCTATTTTATATTTCTTTTCAAAATGTTGGTTGAAATACACAAGATATACATCTGGTGAGGGTGCATTTCCATAGATTTCAGGAAGGGGAACAATTTTGAAGTATGAATTGCTATTTATATTTTGTCAAGTTTTCGGGAAAAAATGAGATTTTGAATCGTTAAAAAATATATTTCTTCAATTTTAGAGGTAAAACCAATTTTTCTTCAGGGTAAGGAGGGGCAGCGCTGACCAGTTAACAGTCAATGATTTTTTTCAAGTAAATAAGATGTGGAATTGATCCATTTTTTTCATTTCGAGTCCTGCATTATTGTATATCATATTTCCATAAGCATTAGTTACATTGATGAAAGAATGATTTAATAATTTAATTATTTCCAACAAGCTGTATCTCGTCGGATTTGCCCCATATTCTGGAGGGCAAAGCCGACCGCAGCTTTTTATGAAAATCAAAACATCTGAAGATGGCAAAACATGATGGTTCGCGTCTATGGTATTTTGTGTACTGAAAAAATTATCTCTAAACATATCCAGCAAGAAAAATAAGATATTTTTAATAAAAATAGTGATAGCTGTGATATAACCTCTGTGCGTTGACATTCTACCAAAGACGGACTACGCGCAAAGATTTCTACCGTACCAATACAAAACACGCGCTCTACCGACCGGATTTAAAATAAAAATATTCAATAGTTTCTTGCCTGTAGCCCAGAAAATAAGTGGATGTTCTACATTACCGATCACTTATTGAAAAAACTTATGATACTTTTGTAACCTAAGCACGTGTGAACTATTATTTTCGTCGGGCTTGCCCCTCTGGTGAGGCCTCAATTATTTACGATGTATTTATTATATATATATATATATATATATATATATATTTTGGACTTGAATTACGTTCCACTTTTTTAATGACATAATGTCATATTGTTTTATGTGTAGAAATATCAAATTTTCATACTGTAAGTATTGCCATTAATGTTGAAAACTTTATATTTCTGCCAGCGAATCTTCCATTCTTTCATTGTCAAAACTGTTTCCTGCATAATTTTTCTTTTACATCGTCAATTTTGAAGATTCTAGTAAGTAACACTATCTCCATAATAAAATAGATTTATTTAATGCAATGTAATATTGAAATTGTTAAATAATAGGGATGTTATAAGCAAAGTCGCCCTTGCCCCACCGGTCGGCGCTGCCCCTCCTTACCCTACTTTGAAGCTCAGCTACCTTAATAATCTCATGAAACATGTTCTTTACACAGTTAATGAACCAAGATAGAAGTTTTTAAAAATAATATGTTAAATTTCTTTAAACTAAATGCTATTTTAGTTGATTTTGTCTATCATTTTGAAAAAAATGTATGAATTATACAAAATGAGCGTAGTACGATTTTTTTCTTCCATGGCTTAAAATAACCAGGGGGCATCCCCGAAACACGCACAAAAGAGAAACTGGATGTGCAAGTACTTTTGGGTTGAACTTCATCGAAGCTAGCCGTGAAAGTCAAGGCCAAATTTTTTTACACCGGAAAATCACTTTGTAATGTTTCGTTCCTTAGAGAGGTAAGTAGCCCTAAGGACTTATTAATAAAATTGCTAGCACAATTATAAATCACTTTTTGATGTAATAAAATCTCAAGAGAAATATAACTTTTTAGTGTGGTGAGAAAATAAAACCAATAATACTTCCCTACAGGCTAAGAAAGACGTACATATAACGTTTGAATCTTCGCAGCAGTAAGCCGCAAGACCAGCATTGAACAATAGGGTGGTTCAAAAATGCATTGGATTTTTTTTCGAATTTGTATGCATATCGCCCGGAATTTGTTTGAATATACACAAAAATAAATCAATTTTTTTTTTTTTTTAAAAAAAAGATAATTGTGACGTGCGCCGAAGAAAGGGGGCTTACTCTGGAAAGCGAGATTTTTCAGGACGAGCGGTCGAAGTCGACCCGATAGACGCGACTTTTAGGAGAGAGGGAAGACCACGAAATCTTCCCTCTCCGCTTGCCACTACATTCTCACGCATATAGCGGCGCTGCTCACGGATGGGGTATAGATGAAACGCGGAGATGTAGTGGTGAGTAGTGGGAGGTGTTTCACGGGATCTCGAGCTCTCGAGCGAAAGCACGATTTCTCGGGTACCTATCAATTCAATTATTAGCAATAATAACGCTCGGAAATTGTTTTCGATGGTTTCATCAAAAAGAGCAACTCAAAAACTATCGAATGGTGTAAAAACCTCGATTTCGATTTTTTCAGAGTAAGCCCCCTTTCTTCGGCGCACGTCACAATTATTTAGAGATCGCTCAAGACCCATGTAGTTTAACACGTATTTCCCATTAGAAAAAACGGCGTTTTCGTAAATTGTATTAAGGAAACTCAATATTATGTGTATCTAGTTTAATTTGGTCTATTTCTCTTCAGCATCGGCCACAGAATACGAATAAAATATGACTTTTTGAATATCGCCCCCATAAATCTATGTTATAGGGTTTCAAAAAAACACCATAAGCGAAAAATGGGTTTTGCGAGTTTTTGGAGCGAATTATGAGTTTTTTGCGTTTTCCAAAAATGCAAATTGCCTTCTAATACATAAAATACTACTTTATACTGCTATTTAGATATGTACATAAATTGTTTAAACAATGTGTTATTGTTTTTAGCAATTTTTTCTTCGAACAGATATAGAAAGTCACTGATATCTTTCAAAAAATTTGTACTTTTCGTCCAATTTTCGATTAGAGTGAGGTGAATAATTAACTAAAGTTAACAAAAATAATTGTGTGAATAATTTATTGTTATTGTTAATAAAATTAATTTTGAATAACGCTACAAAATTGCATTTTTTTTAATTTTTAACGATTTGTCTACTTTTCAATTAGAGTGAAGTAATGATTATTTCAAGTTAATAAAAATGATTGTTCAAATAATTTATCACTATTGTTAATAATATTCTCTTTGCTTCATGCTAGAAAATTCCCGTTTTTTTCTGAAATTTTTAACGATTCGTCTACTTTTCAATTAGATTGAAGTAATAATTATTTTAAGTTAACAGAGATAATTGTTTAAACAATGTATCACTATTTTTAATCATATTCTCTTTGTTTAATGTTAGAAGATTGCCATTTTTTCTGAAATTTTCCACTATTTGTCTATCTTTCACACTGAATGACAAAATAATTATTTAATTCAACAAAAATAATTTCTCACACAAATTATTATTGTTTATTACTATCTGCTTCTATATTTATGCTTGACAGTTGCGGTTTTTTCTGAATTTTTTAGATTTCTGACCACTTTTCATGCAAGTTAACAAAAATAGTTGTTTAAAAAATTTATTATTTTTTATAACTATCTTCTTGTAAGCTCGCTTAATCTTTGGTCAATCTATACCTTCACTGTAAAAAATTGATGTTGGAAACTTCCAATAAATGTATTAGACGTTTATTTTCGAATCGTAAGGTAACGCTGCTCTCTAAATCTGAATTAGTGGAAAACTACTAATTGATAGTAGAAAACTACTGATTGATAGCAGTTTTCTACTAATTTAAGTAGCGCCTATTCGTTAACTGCCGATCATTAAACATCTACTAATTCAGTGTGTGAAAATAACCGACTAAATCAATTGATAACTATATCCACTAAAGGAATGGTAATGTTACTCATAAATGAATTGGTAAATATATTGCTAATAATTATTTAAACGGTGGTTTGAAATAAATTCAAAAACTGTATTTCAAAATCAATAAAATTTAAGTGAAATCAAATAAAAAATTATTAAATACATGGAAAAATACAAAAAATGTGAAAATTTCACGAACGATACATCAAATTACGTATAATCATACGAAACAGCTACCTCAAGTTGCAGGTTTTTTTTAGGTTTTTAACATTTTCATAATATTTTGAATTTGTGCACAAGAAAAGGCGCATAAATATTCCTTAGAATCAAGTCGAGTCTGTTGATTCGACAGTAAGTTTGCCAATTTCCGCACACCTTCCCAGTTCCCTTTAAACTATTCACTTATTCTTCAATGTTAAATTAAAACTATTTTTATCCTTATTCTTAATATATATATATATATATATAAGTATATTAATATAAGTATATTAATATACTAATAATTTCATAATATATTATGAAATATGATAAATGGATGATAAACTTACCCATCTTAAAAAAAACTAAACAAACACCAAAAATAATAATATCAATGAACGAAATCATTTAACTTGCAATAAATTAAAGTCAGAATCCACTTATTCACAATCGAAAAATCGTGAGTCATGGCAGCAGCAGCGTGCATACGCCTGCGCTATACGAGAGACGCCATGTACTTTCAGCGGAATTTTCAAAATAAATTTAAGCTTATACTTGCAGGGTTTTTCACAAACCCATGTTAATGCCACTTTTTTCAAAACACATTTCATTGGCTCAAAAATCCTCTAGAATTCCATCGCACATGTTTGTCAGAAAATGTTTAATTTTTAAATTATACAGAAATGGGCGATACGTAAAAACTGATAGCGCTATTCGATTTAAAAATTTAAAAAACAATTTCTTTCTGGAAAAATTATATATCAATCTTTGTCCTATCAGTTTTACAATGATTTTATAAGAAAACATTTTTTCTTGAATTTTACAAATTATGAAAATTGTAATGAGAAAAATCCAATTTTGTTTGATATTAACGATTTTATAAAATTATTATAACTCTTAATTAAAACTCAAAAAATCGGCAGAAAGTATTAAAAAAGTTAATTAATTATGTTTTCCTAGCAACTCATTGCAACTCATTGAATTAGTAAACTAGTACTATTAAGCAGATTGTAGAATACCCTTA
Organism: Andricus quercusramuli; assembly: GCA_932178445.1. Lineage (NCBI taxonomy): Eukaryota > Metazoa > Arthropoda > Insecta > Hymenoptera > Cynipidae > Andricus > Andricus quercusramuli. Next base: position 12,929 of record CAKNXH010054515.1, read on the forward strand.
GTTATTCATAAGTAACATAAACCTTACCACTTCATTTAGGAAAATGTAATAAAATTACTAATACAGTGGTCAGACACAATGCTACTAATTGCATTAATGGAATTTCAATACCGCGTTTGCAATTTTCCTTACGCTTGTATTGTAGAAGTGTTATAGAATCCCAAACATTTTGATCAGTGTTCTAATCATTTATGATTACCTATTTTGATGGATAATTTAGGATCATATTTTGTGAAGGGTGGCACTCGAAAGGGGCATAAGAGCAATTTCAACGATTTTTCGGGATGGTTGAGAAAGGTTTTGAAAAGATTTGAATTTTTAATTTAGAAAAAAATTACTCCTTCGATACATCAGTACTGAATTGAACCATGAAAAATGTTTTTAGGGATTATTATTAGGATTCGAAAAAATGATGCACGGAAAAAATTAGTTGTTGAGATTTTGAATGACTGAGTCAACCACTCTAGGATAGGGCTAAACGTATGTCATAAATTGGAAGAATCGTCTCTCAAACCTTGATTGATACATGTTTAAAAAGTAGAAAGAGTTGTCGAAAGTACACGGAAAAAAAAAGTTCATTAAACTTTCTTGAAGTATTACAAGAGTCGAGGATGAGAGCGAACCTTGAACAAATTTTCTATATTCTGTATAACTTTCAGGATTTAATATAGAACTAACCTAGAATAACTCTACAAGAATTCTGTAAACTTTATATTGAACTCCGATTTGAAAAAGTTTAATAAAATATATTGAAAAATTCATGAAAGAATGCTGAAAACTTTCGTAGAAATCACAACTGAGGTATTGAAAGTTTGTAATCACATAATTATAAGGTTTAAATACCTCAATTCAGTCAAATGTATAGAAAAATTCTTCAAAAAATGTTGAAAAATCTCATAGAAATTCGATTCGAAGTATTGAGTGTTTGTGAACTACTTCAATCGAAGATCTATAGACTTCAGTTCTTTAAAATGTAGCTGCGCAGTCGCTACTGTGCGCAGGCAGCGACTTTTCCGCATGGCTCCCGCGTGAAAAAAAAGAATTCAAGTCTTAGAGAACATTAGCACGCCTTGAAAATTAAAATATTAAGTTTGCCAATAACCGACACATCTCTAAATGGTAAATCCACTACCCGGGTGCACCGGAACGTGCACCAGGTCGTTCAAGACGTCATCTACGAGAACTTTTTTAGAATCTAAATTGTATCAATAGCCAAAATAACTACCAATGGTGAGTCGACGATCAGGATGCACCGGAACGTGCACCAGGTCGTTTGGCACGTATTCTACGAGAACTGCTTTAAAATTCAAATTGTGTCAACATCCAAAATAATTAAGTGTTGAGTCGACGATCCGGGTGCACCGAGTCGCGCACCAGGTAGTTTAGCACGTATTCTACGAGAACTTTTTAGAAATTTGAATTGTTTCAACCACCAAATTAACTACCGTCGACTCACCATTGGTAGTTATTTTGGTAGATAAACCTCAAGATTTCTAAAGAAATCATCAAGTCAAGCTTCCTTCGATCGTTTTTTTATATTAAGAAAATATGAGAGAAAATAAAGTTTTCATATTTTTGTTTCGGTCTTACGATCCATTTAGAAAAAATTGAAAAACTAAATCGAGTCAAAATTCCTTTTTATTGACGTTTTGGCCCCATCTGTGGGCGTTCATCGATACAAACATCTTAAAGAACAATCGAAGTCAATCATAAATATACGTCGAAGCAAATGACAACATTTTAAAATTTTGTGAAGTCAGATATCATTCTGAAGTTTTAAAAATCATTATGAAGTTTGTAAAAAAAGTATTTGGAAACTATAAAGTCCAAGGAACTTTCCCAATATGTTAAAAAGGTTCATATTTTGTAATTAAAATGCTGTGAAACAGCTAACAAACTGATGTTTTTTCACAAACTTCAAGGTGATTTTTAAAACTTCAGAATGATCTGACTTTACAAAATTTTAAAATGTTGCCATTCGCTTCGACGTATATTTATGATTGAGTTCGATTATTCTCTAAGATGTTTCTTTCTGATGAAGGCCCACAGATGAGGCCGAAACGTCAATAAAAAGGAATTTTTACTCGATTTCTTTTTAAAATTTTTTCTAAATGTATCGTAAGACCGAAATAAAAATACGAAAACTTTGTTTTCTCTCATATTTTCTTAATGGTAGTTAGTTTGGCTATTGACACAATTTAGATTCTAAAAAAGTTCTCGTAGATGACGTCTTGAACGACCTGGTGCACGTTCCGGTGCACCCGGGTTGTGGACTTGCCATTTAGAGATGTGTCGGTTATTGGAAAACTTAAGATTTTAATTTTCAACGTTAAAAATTGAAATAGATTCAACTTTTTCCATGTCATATCTTATTTAATCGATTCAAAAAATATAGAATTGGGAATTCAACTTTTAAAATTATTTGCAATGCAAGCCTTTAATTTCATATAACTTATATAAACTTATTCTATATAGCTATATAACATCTTATTAATCTTGAACCTACTAGAATTTATAACCAAAAAAGAATTTGCGATTGAAAATTTGTTCGAAATTTAAAGTTTCCAAAATTTAAAAAATGTTAAAGATCCCGAAATTTGTAATAACCTAAATTTTCGAAATATGATATTCTTGAAATTACTGACATTATAAATATAAAACTCCAGAAATTTCAAATTTCCGAAATCATTAACCTAGAATTTTCAAATCACAAAAATTTGTCAAACAGCCCTTCACAGCTGTAGCTTATATTTTAGATTTTTTTTTATACTACAAGTTATGTTAGCTGCGAGGTTTTCTCAGGAGCTCCGAATGCGTAGGTAGGGGGTTCGAGCCCACAGCGAATAATAATATTAATAGCGTGCGATTATTTGGGTGGTGATTGTTTGTGTAATAGTAAATAATTATGTACTTAAATATATGAACAAATATTGAAGCATAATGATAATAATAATGATAATAAAAAAGATTTTTTTTTAGGCTAAAAATCGGCCATGATTTTATAGAACTGTTCTCTATAGTTTCGAGACTTCTCCGATGTAGACTGTATATTAGCTGGATTTTTAGATTTTCTAGAATTATTCTACGTTTTTCGCATTTTAGAGAACTCTGTATTAAATTTTGTAGAATAGTTCGATGCAATGTAAAACCAAGAAGATTTTAACTTTTAATAAACTACCCGTCGTATCCTCTACTATAGGACTAGTTCTATAAAATTTAATGAAATTTTTTTTTCCGTGTACAAAATAATTTCAATGAAAATGTGAAGACTAGAGGAATAGAGTTCTTGAAACACTGATACACTAATGCTTCGAAGCCAGTCAATGAAACTTTCGATGACTCCTACCGAGTTTTTAGAAAACAGTATAGCCAAGTTAAAAAAATATATATTTCGCGGTTATATTTACTATATTGTTATTCACATAGAAATAGACATAGTTATATTAATTTTTACAGATACACACGAACCTATGAAAAATCGAAAGAAATTTTGCGGGAGGATTCGAACTACCTAACACCTATCGAACGCAACTTATCCCTAACATCTAGACCCCACGGCTAACTTAACACATTGAATATTTTGCAGAAATGCCAGTGAAGAGCCAAATTTAAATCCGCGCTCATTTGTTCATTGCCGGTTACCGCGACTCCATTCTGACTGATACATATACCACTTCACCCGAGCGTCACTACGTGTTAATGCAAGCAACCAATGTGACTGTACATTGTGAATATTCAGATATGTAGAAGACAGTCAACGAATTCTTCGACAACTTATAAATCAGTTATTCGTTTCTGTGCTAGAGTTATTGTATTCCAAATCGTTTGGAATCTGGAGGACTTTTTATGATTAATTGAATGCTTGTCTTGAACTTTGTCAAAATCTGCTGAACCATATTTGAAAACTGATGTTCCTAGATTGTCTTCCAATAATTCGATGACTTTTTTCACTTTTTCGATGAAGTCTGCGGTTCTTTAATCAAAATTATACGATATTCTAAAAAATGTGGCCTATCCTAGAATGGTTAACTAGTCAAGTGAAGTTTCGAGAACTTATTTTTTCCGTGTGGGAGAATTTTTATACTGTATGGGTATTTGTCAAATTGAAGGCAAACTTGATGTCCCAGTAATATAAAATTAACTTAGAAACTCGTGCTGATTTAAGAAATTTTTAATTAACACTTATTATCATCCTCTACAAAATGGTCAGTTCTTTTGTTTTCATTTCTGTTCCTATTTACTTCAATTCAATATAAGAACATCCGAAACGTCATTACCGTACGGCGTCCCAACCTCACTTTGCACAAGGATAAACTGATTTTATCCTTTTTTTTTAGACAGTAACCTGAAAAACGCCTAACGCATCAAGTTTGTAAACTTCACATGAACATAAATTTAATGTATGCACATTTTTTAAGTCAAATAAATAATATTGTAAAAGCCTTGAAGTCTGTCCCTCAACTTTTGCCATTTCAGACGTCAATACCGTACGTCTTTTTTCTAGTAAAATATTGTAGCTACAGTTGAGTGATAAATACAAAAATATTAGGCGTATCGTTTAATACAAGATTTTATAAAATTGAGCTTAAAATATTAACTCTCTTTTTTGTGAATCCGATTTTGAAGCTGAAAACTGCATCTTGACAACAAAAACGTCATTTCCGTACGTGCGTTAAAAACCATTTTTGGGGTGAAAAAAAAATATATATAAACCATTCCGTTACTTGCTTGGCGGTGGTTTGTTTCATAAGTAGGTGACTTTTCATAATTAATTTTTTTTTTTTTATAAACATTAAAAAAGGTTGAACTTTAATATTTTTCTCCCATCATTACCGTACGGTACAATATAACAGCGTACGGCTAATTATATGTGCGTGCGCATGGATTCATTATTATTTCTTATTTTCATAACTGCCCCTTTTGGATTTGAAATTTCTACATATGATAAGATCAATTTCCATTATGAAATATTTAATTCCTATTAATAATATGATTGCCACGGTAGGTGCTGAAATTTGCCTACAATTTGACAATTACCCATATGGCCTAGGCGCACGTAAGCTTTCTCAACTTTGGTCCGTCATTAAATATCAAATTTTCAATTTAAGAAAGAAACATTAATGTCGATAGCTATTGAGTTTGCTGAATCTAAAAATAAGAAAGGTTTGATTGGACAAAGTCATCAGTTCAGAGAAAATTGGTAGGGAAAGTTTTTTTTTAAAGTTTTGGCGCACGTTCTCTGAACTTCATTGAGAAGAATAGCTATTGGAAAGTAGATATTAAAAATTATGATATTCAACCAGAATATCACGGGTAAAAATTAAAACTTGGTTCTTAACAGGCCCTGTCTAGATTTCCTATTCTCTATCGAGGCCCTCAAGTGGCAATCTATCGAGGCCCTCAAGTGGCAATCTATCGAGGGCGCAAGCGGAAACGTCACGCTCATCTAGCGAGGTCATGAGTAGGCAACCCAGCGAGGGCCTATTAATAGGGTCTTTGCAGAATCTAGATATCCCCTCACTATACTAAAACCATTCGCAGTAATGGTGGCATATTTTTATTTATTTTTCCCATTTAAGCATTACAAGACCTAGGAATAATAGTATTAAATATTAATATTTAATTAATATTTAGTATACCATATGCTGGAAATCAGTAATTATTTTCTTAAAAATTCAAGAAGCAGACAAGTAAATTCTTAACGTTACAATCTTTCGCACTTAAACTTCTAAACCACACACTATTTTTCCAAATAAGTTTCGCCTTCTTATTCTAACACTCCCAATCTTGTATTTATGGCACTTTATGAAAACTTAAATATTGAGGTTTTTATTCTCTTTGGAGTCACAAACACTGACGCAACAACATCCGAAACTTCTTGATTTTCGATACTGATGTGCAAATTCAATTATTGGAGCAAATAATTATCAGGTCGGAAGTATTTTGCTGATCAGAGCTACTTATTACAGCACTTATTCATTCAGTTGGACGATCATTACACTTAAACGCTATGTTTTTGCTGGGTTTCGTGATGTATTGCGTGTACTTAATATGTCAACCGCGGCCATATTGGTTAGTTCGCGTAGGGGAGCACAGTTTCGCATAGCATGTTCCAATAGCATACGACAATAACCTGTTGAGGGCCAGCAGAGGGAAAGCCTAGATTTTTCTAGCTAGAAAATCTGGCTGGGGCCTCGTAAGAGCCAATATTTAGTTCAGGCATAAAGAGGCAGTTTCTACCCGGGATATGTGACGTTCCGAAAGTAGATTTTAGAATAAGTGATATTCGATTTTTTATGGACAAAGGTCAAAAGTATCGATTTTGGAGTTGTGACGGAAAATGATACTTCCATGTAGAGTCCATGTCATCTATGGTCTATCTCGTGATATTAAACTTATGCCCCACATGTGACCAAAAGTGGGTAAATTTTAAGTTTGAAGAAAAATGTAACACGTGTGCTTAAAGAACTTGCCAACTTCAGATGCGTTTCTCTCTAAAAGCGGATTTTCAAAGATCCAACTGAAATGTGCCTGTTTTTCAATCCAAAGAGTTAATCCTGGGCTTGAAATCTCGAGAATTTATCCGGCTGAATGCCTCTATACGTAACTTCATACCCACAAAGTGGGCTCTTTCCTTGCGGAACGTCCCTTGTATATATATTACGGCATAATATTCGTTATCTTCTTTATTAAATGTAAACTGCACGTGACAGCAAAATGACATTTATTTTCATCCGAACCTCGGTTGTCCTTATCACAACATTATAACTATATACAGGGTGCCTCACTACCTGTCTGGCAACCGGTAATGGCGGAGACAAAAAAAATAATACAAAAATCAAAATACAAGAATGCTGTGCGGTCCATTGTTTAGAAACTACAGAGAAACAAAGTTCGGTGTAGGTGTGACGCCTGTCCTTGGGACGCGACGCCACCAACCGCCCTGGCTCAAACCGGCTGCCTCTCATGTTGTTGCCACAAAACTCAAACTACAAGCTGTTCAGTTGCAATATAGAAATTCGGTATAACACGCTGAAAGTATCGTTCAAAAGTAGCCCCAATGTCCCTAACCCCATAATAATATTAAACAACCCCCAAAATTCACTCCTAGTACTTTTAGTGAATCAGTTCAGAAGTTAATCTATTTGAAACGACTAATGAACTTTTTAATTGGAAATATTCAAAAAGTTCACCTCCAAAACACGCCGGGTTATGTTTCAAACCCCACCATAATATTAAACAACCACCGAATTCCACCCATGGTACGTTTAACGAAACAGTTCCGGAATTTCTCCATGTAAAACAGCCAATAAGTCTTTAATTAGAAATATTTAGACGACTCTTCTTCAGAGAACTTCAATTTATGTTCCTCACCCCATAGTAATATTTGGGAATCCAAAAATCCACCCCTAGTACTTTTAACGAAATAGTTACGATGATTATCCACGTAAAACCGCGAATGTATTTTCAAATTAAAAAGGGTCACAAAAGCCACCGTCAGAGAAGTTCAGGTTATTTTTCCCAACCCGTAATAACATTGAACAATCACCGAAATTCACCTTGTTGTTTTACATAGAGTAACTTCTGAACTGTTTCGTAAAAAGTACTAAAGTCGGATTCAAAAGTACGCGACCCTCACTTTGATCGCCCGCAACTCGTTCAAAAAAAATGTCAGACAATTCAGTCTGGTAAATGTGAAAGCTTAATGTCTCCCGAATTGAAAGATATATAGATTGTTATTCTGAAAAAATGTTTACGAAAGCGCTGAGGTAAAAAGTGCCAAAAAACGTGTCTTGAAAAATTTGAAAAAATGCACAGATATGAAATTACATCAATATTTCGCGAAATAAACATTTACGCATATTTCGGGATTTATTGAGAGTAGCCACCGTATAGAAAGTGTTAGAAAAAAAGTATCCATTTCACAACAATAGGGACCTTTAGAAGGAAGGGGTACTGACGTCCCTGCCTTTTTCCATCCCAGCTATTGACCAGGGCTGCTTTTCAGGCTGCTAATCAGTGGAAGCTTGACACCACCAAGAGCGCCGATGATCAGGACGATTAGCTAAGCAGAATATTTCGGGTATAACCGTTGCAACTCCGTTACAAGGTCTTTATACCTCTCTTTCTTTTCATTCTCCTTGGATAGAAAGTTCTTGTCAGCTGGTTTGCTTCTCGATGTCAAGGAGAATTATGTGAGGACTTGAGTGCGCAACAGAAGCAATTGTCGAGAATATGAAGTTCTAGTATATGCGGCATTTCTCAGTTTCGACAATTGTCAGAGATGGTAATAAAGCACTCTCAGTGCCGCATTCTGCCTTTGGATGTAGGACGTTTCCGCATGAGTTGGGCAACTAGATAGTACCTTTTTTAGATGTTCGGGGTGTGCTTGACATATCCTGCAGCTATTATCGGCAATGTCCTGTCTTAAAATGTGGCGACGGCATGATGCTGGAGTGGAAATTACACCATCTTGACATGCCAAAATGAAACCAGCCGTGCCCGACTTCAATCCGGGGGATTTAATGAGCTGTAAACAGAATTTTTTCTCATATGCTTTCTCAGTTTGAGCCTTCAAGAGTGACTGCTCGAGATGGATAAGATTTGATTCATTTTGCTCACCCCTGATATTGAAGTCAAGGCCAAGTGTTTCAGCAGCCTCCTCCGCTGCTTTGTACAGAAACGCTCCTCTGTCCACATCTTCGTGCTTCCTGACCATTTTAAGAAGAGCATCTCTTCAATTTGTGACTATATGTTCTGTACCCAGAATAATCCTGCTGTGAACTCATTCAAGATTCAGTATTTCGTGACCACCTTGGCGGCGTGGGATGTAGAGTCACGGAACAGAAGGCTTAATGTACATGCTTTCGGTTTCGGTTCCTTTGAAATCGTACCTAAGGGCCTATAAAACACAGAAGAAACTGGGGTTTCACTGATAAATGTTGTTATCTTTTTGAACTTAAGATTTAATAGAAGCCTGCAGACAACCAAAAGGGTTCCTTTAGAGACCTTGAAAAAACAACATTAATGCGGATTTGCAAATAAACCGCTGGGAAAGTGGGCTTAGTTAGGGATCGATTTACATTTACGCTGTAACTTGGAATCATGATGGGTCTCGGACATTGCTCGCAGTGGCCTTGACGTAAATTCAGACAGTAAAACGTAAACAGTCAGTGGCGTGTGAACGATTTCTCCATTGCACACTCGAGGCCTAACATCGTCCTTCAGGACTTCGAGAAACGAATTATTAGGAGTTTAATGAATGGTAAGGCTGCTGGTGTACACAAACATTCTGCAAACATTCAAAATACGTTTCTAAAGATACATAAAAAATCAAAATTATCGAATATAAACAAAAATCAAAACTTAGCGACTCTATTCCAATTTGGCTAGTGTATGATATAAAAAATAATATCTAGTTTAAAATTCTGACAAATTTCAGCGAGAAAGCCATAACAACTTACTTAACGTGATGATCGAATTTTAATTGATATACGATACGAAATACCTCAATGGTGGCGCATTGATGACGATAAGGAACGCTGCCTTCATTTAAATTTGCATGATTAAACGAACAGAATTTGTTAACAGGACGATAAAGTGGGAGAGTTTTCAGATGATCATTTTAAACTGGAGATTCGCCATTCAATCAAAATTGGAAGTTCGTCGTTCTGATCAATTATGCCGTTGATGGCGTCAACAAAATGCTTGATTCAATAAAACACAATAAACTGGGGCTTTCGCGTGCCCTGTAAAAAAAAATCGAAACCCGCTTTACGTTAAGCACAATTACCTTTTTTTTTAAACTTCATATACTTATCGATGGTGATAACAATCTACTCACCCAGAAACGCTATGAATTCACAGATTCACGAAAAATTTGCGTTAATCACAATCGCACGCAGAGTGTCGCCGAGCGTCGCCGAGCGTCGTTTGAGGACGATTCGAATCTGCTCGATTAATTGCCCCCCTCTTTCAGTCACACATTTCTAACAATTCCCAAACCTGTCGCTAGTTCGCGTCGACTACTCGTATATTCTGATAATAATTGTTCGAGTGATAGCATACATTTCTACTAACCAATCAAATTCTGATTCTTAAATTTAACAGAATAATTACACAGGTATCGTCGGCTCAGAGACGCGGGAACATACTTTTGATTGCAATGTGTCGATCGCTTCTAAGTTAACTGCACTAATTATTATAGAGCTATCAGCTTGCTGAGTAGCACAGGTAAACTATTTACCAAAATACTTACTAGTACACGGAGAAAAATAGATGTTTAAATGTAGACGTTTAAGGGGTAAGATTGTACCGCCTAAGATGCAGATATTCATGCCAAACATCTATCTTTTTGAAATGTTAGTAGGCGTAAAAAATATCTTCATATTAAACAGAATGACACTCAGTTGTTAAAATCGTCCGAGTGCATGCGCATCGCGCATTGGAATTTCACGATTATATTTTACGGCTATATATTTTCGATATTACAATTATGGAATTTTACAATTTCGAAACATTTCCAAAGAATACAAATTACCTATTCTTACCCTACTAAAAAAGTCAGGAATCGCCAGAAAAAAAATCAGGACTTCTGACCATTTATGACTAATTTTGTTACGTTTCTCGACAGAAATCGTCAGTGAAGTCAGAATTCATGAGCAAATGTTCAGGAATCGTCAGAGCATAGGTTCGAAGGATAATCCTCTTATTAGGGGTCTCAGAATAGAATGCCATAAAACCTAATCCCTTTTATATTTCCCAGATTATCTATTTATTTATATTTATTTATGCATATTCTCTTTTTACTTATATTAAATAATTAATATTTATGTACTAAAGGACTCTGAAGGTGAATCTGAAAATGTTGTCCGTTTTGACGTATCTCATTTTCTTTACAAGGTACATCATCTTTAACCTAATTTTTAATTTTGTTGAAAAATTTGTAGGTATCTGAAATCGTAGAAATCCGTAGATTAAGAATTTCTAACTTTTGAATCTGTATATGCAACGTTGAAAAAAATTCATTTTCAATTTTTAATCCTTTTTGGTTGGCCTACCTGCGCACAGTTTAGCCAAAAGCACTTTTTGTGGACAAAAGTCTGTCTACAACCCAATTTTCAATGGATTTTGACTTTTTTTTCTAAATTGCCCGTAAGAGTTTCGGGTTAATCGAGTCTGTGCGAGAATTTAGATTCGGCTAAACCTAATTTTTTTATTTAACAACAAAATAAACAATATTTATATCTTAAATTTTCAGATGTAGCTTTTTTTGTAAGATCTGCGAATTGACTAAAGAACAGCTAGTCAATGTAATTACTATCTAGAAATAGTTTTCAGTAGGTTAGAGTGAGAAAAAAAATGGTTCATAATGTTTTAAACAAATTAATGAACAAAAGCCGCTTTTCATGATTTGCAATGATTAGTTGTTTGAAATTCACAGTTTTTATATAGAATATGAGAGAAATGTATGCCTAATTATGATTATATAAAAATATCTGCTGCTTTGCAGCATTATTTAAACAATTTTTATGAACAAATTCACAGTTTCCGTATGTCACAATGAATAGGGTCCATTTTTTTGCAGAATTGACCAAAAATGTCTCGCCAATAACGGATAGTTTACCAGTGAGTAATTTCAAGAGTAGGATTAGAAGTATTGTACAAATATTTGAAAAATATTAGTGACTCCTAGCTGTAATTTTGTTGAAATTATTTGAAAATATCAATTTTTTGAACAATTTTTATAAATAAATGCACTTTTTGGCAATTTTCACAAGAATAAGCATCATTTTCTTTACGAAATCAACTGAAAATGTATTTCCAAAGACTCTTTGATATGATACTTCACCAACGGATAAGAAAAGTTAATTATTTGAACAATTTTATAAACAAATGCACATTCTGGTCACTTTTGCAGGAATAGCCTAATTTTTCTCGGAGAGTGAACTAGAAATGTCTTACCAATGATTCTTTGTTGTCTTGTTTGTCCAATTAACAAGAACTGCTCATTATCTAAACAATATTCATGTAAAAATGCACAGTCAACCATTTTTCCATGAAAAGTATTAATTTTCTTTGCTGAATCAATAATAAATGTCTTGACAATTAATCCTTCTTGTCAAATTTTCTTAATTAGGAAAAAGTGTTGATTGTTTAAACAATATTTGTGAACAAATTCACAGTTTGACCATGTTTCATGATACATTTTTTTTGCGGAGTGAGCTAAAAAACCAAGGTCATTACCTGTATTAATCAAGGGTGTTATGGTTTTTTAGTTATAGTGTTATCAAATTATGTACTTATTGGGTATCGTACTTGGACAATAACTACGCAAAATAATGTATCATTGGAAAATGGTAAAACTGTGAATTTGTTTATAGATATTGTTTAAAAAGTCAACACTTTTCGCTAATTAAGACAATGCGACAAGAAGGAATATTTGGCAAGACATTTATTGTTCATTTCGCAAAGAAAATTAATACTTTTCATGGAAAAATTGTCTAAGTGTGCATTTATCCATAAAAATGGTTTGAAAAATTAATTTTTTTTATCAATATCAACAAAATTACAGCTAGGAGTCACTAACGATACATTTTCAGCGGGTTTCGCAAAAAAATTGGCTTTTATTGTGAAATAATGTTAAAAATGTGAATTTGCTCATAAATATTGTACAAATAATTAGCAGTTGTTGTTAATTTGAAAAAAAAACGACAGCAAGAAGTCATTGGTAAGACATTTTTGGTCGATTCTACAAAAAAAAATGGAGCCTTCTCATTGTGACATACGAAAACTCTGTATTCGTTTATAAAAATTGTTAAAATAATGCTACGAAGCAACAGATATTCTTGAATAATCATAATTAGGCATGCATTTCTCTCATATTCTATATAAAAACTGTGAATTTCAAACAACTAATCATTTCAAATCATGAAAAGCGGCTTTCGTTCATTAATTTGTTTAAAACATTATAAACCATTTTTTTCTTACTCTAACCTACTAAAAGCTATTGCTAGATAGTAATTACTTTGACTTGAGTTCTTATTTAGTTAATACGCAGATCTTACAAAAAAGGTAGATCTCAAAAGTTAGTATGAAAATATTGTTTATTTTGTTTTTGAATAAAAAATGTTGGTTTAGCCAAATCAAAATTCTCGCACTGACTTGATATACCCGAAAGCCTTACGATAAATTAAAAAAAAATGGTCAGAATCCATTGAAAATTGGGTTGTAGACAGACTTTGGTCCACAAAAAGATAATTTGTGACGATTACTTAATTTTTTTTTTAGGGTGATTAAAATCGGATAGCAACATTTGTCTGCCTACAGGGTGGAACAAGATTCTAATGCTTGAGGTTATATTGACTCGAACTCATTTCACAAATTGTTTGTAAATTTCGAATGAAATTTGAGTTCAATTAACCTAAAATAAATAGAATTTCAAATGCTGATTACAGATCATTCGTTCTGCACTTATTTACCCCGTTTTTATTCTTTATTTGGAATCACAAATATTAAATATAACCTAAACTTGACTGAATCATGGTCAGATCGACATTTCATACCCTCGATCTGTTTTCTCGACATCAAATATTTACAGCCGTTATTTGACATGATAATACATGTAATATTTCGGATATTTAAGTTGAACATTCTGGATTTTACAGAGTAACACCTCACTTTTTATTATCTATCGATACTAGCTTTGAAGATCTAGATTGCCGTCCTATAGTTAAACATAAAATATGTTAACCCTGAGCATCTAGATGTTACGTTTAAAAATCAGTTTTCTTCATGTAAAGTCATGGGGATAACATATTACAAAATCTGGAAAGTTCAACGCGGATTTAAGCCAGGTATATCATGTGCAAATCTGATATTCAGTTGAGATAGGACATAGGAAAAAGTTTGAGAGTAGACAAAAAAGTTTTTTCTGCATTTGTTGATCTGAAAAAAGCCTTTGACAAAGTGGATGTAATTAAACGTCAGGAAGGTATGAAAGAGTTTGGAGTCAATGCTTGACTTCTATAAGCAATAAAAGCAATATCTGAAGCTAATGAAGCGAGTGTGAGGTTAACTGGACGACTGAGGAATTGGTTTGATATTAGGCAGAGCATTGAGTAAGGATGCGTTATGTCCTCTTGGTTATTCAAGATATAGATAGATAAACGTTTATTTTTCAGCTTGCTATCCTTTAAAAAATTCCACTTTTTTACAGAATTTTCTTAAAACTAACCCTTAAAACTAACATCCTTCCTCACCTTATCTTTAACGCCGCTCGCTCTTATCGCCTTGCCTTCCTCGCTTCGCCTCGCCTCGCACGCATGACGCTACTCTCTCGCTTTACCTCGCATTGCCAAAACTCTGCCTTCGTGGCTAATAACTAATCCTTATCTACTATTTACAATATTTACAACTTTCTTATATCTACTTTCTCTCCTATTTACAATCTTTCCTTCTCCATTCCTATTCCTCCTTCCTTCTCTTCTTCTCCATCTTACCCAACACTCCCTTCACCCATGCTACTGCCCTTTTATCCCCCCTTTCATGCATCCATACTTCCATGCTTATCCCACTCCTTTCCACCTCTAGGCACTCCTCCAACCAGTGCTCCACTCTTGCATCCCTCTTCCCACACAGCTCACACATCCTCTTCTCCCTAGAGAGCCAGAACCTATTACAACCCTCCATGCACCCACATCTCATCCTCGCTATAAGCTCCTGACTTCCTTTCTCTCCTTTCTCACAAATATTGCGCTCTCGCTCTTGGCATAATCCACACATAGTTCTCGTTAAACCTTGACTTTCTTATTCTCTCTTCCCCTGCTGTCTTCTCTCTCTCCATGCTGTTTTTCTTATGCAACTCATACACCTTCTTTCCTTCCTCGTGCATCCCTCTCACTTCATCCATCTACAGTCCATTCATTCTCAAATACCTTTCCCTTTCAACCTCCATCTTCCCATCCCCTCTCCTGTTCTCCTTCTCCCACCAACACTCCCTAACCAGCTTACTTCCCCCCTCTTCCAGAAATTTCTCCTCATACTTACACGCCCGACTTCCCGCTAGAATGCCTACACTCGTGCTCCCCGTCTCCCTCCTGACAATATAATTAGGCGTGTTCCTTGCCAGCCCCAGCATCCACTTTAGATTATACCTCTTCTATGTCCTATTTACCTCTTCACTTTCCTTCCACCCCCACACCTCTACTCCATACAATAGCACACTCAGCACTAGTGAGTCAAACAATTTCATTCTCCTTCCAAATTCATCTGCGAATAACTTCTTTCCCAACCCCCACACCTGCCTCATCACCACATTTTCCCTCCTCACTCTCTCTTTTATGTGACCATCCAGACCCCCATTCCTCCGAAACAAAAAGCCCAGGTACACAAACTCTTCCACCTCCTGCACAGCCTTTCCCTTCGACTCCCACTCCCGTCCCTTATCCCTTTCCCCTCCTTTTCTGAACACCATAACCTTGGACTTTTCCGCATTCAGCTCTAACCTGTTCTTATCCAGGTATCTTCTCGACCTCTTCATCATCCCTTTTAAGACCTCCTCGCTTCTTGCCAGCAACACTATGTCATCTGCATACACTAACTACCAAATTCTAACCCCTCCTATCCTGACTCCTCCCACCAACCCTGCCTCCAGTTTAATTTCCATATCAGCAATTAAAATCGCAAACAGCGTTGGGCTAAGGGGACACCCTTGCCTTAACCCCCTATCTATCCAGAATCCCTCCGAAATCCCCTCCCCTCCTCTCACTCTGTCTTTGGTCTCTTCATATATCTCCCTTAACCTCTTGATCAGGCCTCTCTCCACTCCCGTATCCTCAATCGCCTCCCACAACCTCCCTCTATCCACCGAAGGAAATGTGCCTTTCAGATACACAAAAAACGCGTACACTTTCGACCCCTTCTTCGCTAATTCTCTATCCAGCACGTGCTGCAGAACGTAGATATTGTCGATAGTACTCTTACCAGCCCTGAAGTCCGCCTGCATCTCCGGCAATATTCCTTTCCCCTCGACATCCTTCCGCCACCTCTCCGCCACCACCATCGCGTATACTTTATACACCGTATTCATTAGCGTAATCCCTCTATAATTTTCCTGTCTATCTTTATCTCCTTTCTTATACAGGGGCACTACTAATCCTTCTCTCCACCCTCCTGGGAATCCCTCCTCCCTCCATATTTCCTTCACTACCTCCTTCAGCCTTCGCTTACCTCTTGTGTACTAAGCAACCATGAAATCACGTCATTTATGATTTTGTTCTGGAAAGTATCGTTCGTTACTCCTACGGACTGACGTCTTCCCTTAGTTCTTCTTAGTTCTTAGTTCTTTCTCAGTTCTTCTTCCTTGTTTTCTACCCGTTCTTCTACTCCCACCATCACCCTTCCTTGAATCTGAGCCCTGGAATGATTCTTCATAAAACTCCCTCCACTCCTCACTCCTAATCTTCTCACTTATCCCCACTCTACGCTTCCTAAACCTATCTATTATCTTCTAGACGTCCCCCTTCCTCATTTCGACGTACTCCTCCCTTCTCGCAATACCCTCTTTCCACTTCTTGTACTTCCTCTTCACCTTCCTTTTCATCTTTTTACATTCCCGATCCCTCCACGGCTTCACCATTCCTTTTTTCTTCTTCCTAAATACCTTCTTTTGCAAACACCCTTTCACCTCCTCTTTCAGATCCTCCCATATATCTTCCACCGACTCCCCTTCAAACCGTACTTTTCCTAGCTTCTCCTGATACTTCCCTATCGCCTCCCTCATCCAGGTCACCCTCTTTCCTATCGAGACTTCTTCCGCGCCTAGTCTTCCGCCACCCTGACCTCTTATCCACAGCCTTAATGACTGATGGTCTGATTCCACCCTCCCCTCTACTGATAATTTGTCCGTCTCCTTCCATCCTTGCATATTCATGACCACATAGTCTATCACCGATACCCCCACCTTACTTACATATGTATATTCTCCCTCTTCGTCCCCAGTTGCCATACCATTCGCCACGGCCCAGCCTCTATTCTCCATCCAGTCCCTTAGAATCTCCCCCCCCCCCCTCATTTATTATCTTATCGTTCGATTTCCTCTTGAAGCTTTCGCCTTCCCTGTAAAGTCCCCCTTTGCTTCCCATCCTCGGATTAAAGTCCCCACCCAGTATCACCATACCCTCCTCTCTTTCGACAAGCAGGTCTTCCACCCTTTCTTTAATTCTTTCTATCCCATCCTTATTGTACACTGTCACAAACTTACACATTATCCCTCCTATTTTTTATTTCCTTCATTTGCACTCCCGCCCCCTTTTCCTCTCCATGAACTTTTTCCTCTAATTCATCTCCAACCCCGGTTATAATTCTCCCACTGGCCCTTTCTTTCTTCTTCACTCTGACCGCCTCCTGGAGTCTCCACCTATCCCCCCTTGGCAGCTTTGGCTCTATTCTATCCAATTTCATTCTTTCTACCCACGTCTCTACCAGTCCCACAACATGAAATTCGTGGATATACCGCCAGAACTCCTGTTTCTTCTTCTTCACCCCTGCTATGTTCCAGTACAGCACCTTTACTACTCCCCTACCCTGCATTACCCCCCCCCCTACTTCTTACGAAAATAATCCCCCTGCACTTCCTTCAACACCTCTTTCTCCTCGTCGCACACCCACATCTTCCCGTCTGCTCTTATTTTCCGATATCCTATCTTCGCCGATCTCCCTTCTCTCCTCTCTCTCCTCTCCCTCCTAGCCCTCTCGTACAGCATTCTTTGCACATCCCTTTCCTTTCTCGTCAAATCGTGATCGATGAAAAGTCCCTCATCCTGTATCCTGTTCTTATTTCGCGTCACCCCCACTTTTCTCCCAGCTCTCCAGCTCCACAACCGCCACTTCCTTCTCCTTCCTCCCCTCCAACTTAATTTTCCCTACCCTGCCTTTAACGCACCCTATGCTCTGTAGCAGCTCTTCCACGTCCTCCTCTTCTTCTCCACTATTTAGCTTCAACCCTCTTATCACAATATCATTTCTCCTGTCTGCCTGCTCTTTTCTCTCCTTTATCAACTCCATTGCCCTTCTCCTTTCCCTATCCGCCCTCTCCTTATTTTCATTCCTACGCTCCCCTACTTTATCTTCTATCATATTCTCTACCCTCTCCCAAATACCTTTAATCCCACTCCCCCCACCCCCATCTCCTACTTCCATTTCCGTCCAGCCCTCCACCTTCTCAAGTCTCTTTTCCGTCCTTTCCTTTCACAACCTGATCTCCTCTTCCATCTGCTTTATTTTAACTTCCTTCTCTTTCCTTTCCCTCTATAACCCTTCTACTCTCTCTCAGCTCATTCACCTTCTTTTCCCATCTCTCATCTCTGGTTCTCAAGTCCTCCCTCATGCCTTCCATCTGCTCCTTAGTCCCCCTCACGTCCTCCCTCAGCCCCCTGATCTCGCCTACCAGCATCCCGAGAGCCTCCTTCTCTGCCATTTCCTCCATTTGGGGGGGGGGGGGGTGAACTAGGTGTTCTCACGCTTTTTTTAAAAGGACTCTCCAATTCGATTTTGTCTGGACTCTGTCAACTATCTCTCTTCCTCTTCAAGACATTCTCCCCGTAACTTGTGCTCGACTCTCTCTCCCTTACCTTCTCGCTTTCTTCGTTCCCACCGTTCCGCCTTCTCCCTCTCCCTGACGCGCTACTCGACACTGAACCACGCGCTGTTTTCCGTCGTGGCACTTGGAAAATTTCCTTCCCGTAAAATCCTCTCCCCACCTGTCACCAAACACGTTCTCACTTCCGCCACCAACATGCAAGTCGGTTATTCAACATATACATGGGCAGATGTCTAAGAATTGCTCCTTCAGACAAAGAAGGCGTTGACCTTGAGACAGTGAAGGTACGTGGATTGACGATTGCAGATGATAAGATTGTATCGGTAGAATCAGTCGATGATTTGCAGAGAATGTTGAGCAGGCTGGATACTAGCACGAAGAGTATGAGTCTTGAGATAAACGTAAACATGACTAAAATTATTGTTTATTTTTGTGTATCAGGTAAGTTCATCTATTGCTGATCTATTGCAACGGTTATAAGCAGTGTAGGTGCCATTACTAAAAGTGAAAATGTGACGAATAATGATAAAATTGCAACATATAATTACGTGCTACATGCAATTCCTGTAGAATATATGCGATAAAACGCTAATGGACGAAGTCAGTAATGAGTGGATTCAACAAAAAATGTAAAGAGAGCAAAAGATGAATGCCAGCATATGGATGTGCGGAGAAAGATTGTTTATAAGAAATCTATGACGAACTGTCTCAGCAGGGCGATAAAAATCTGAAACGAAAGATTTTGGGCACTCATGGGCCCTCGTAGTTAGCTTTTCTTAGTGGATTTAGTTGATGTGAAGAGTATAAATCTTCCTATGAGCTTATTATTGAGTTTATGTGTTTATGTGTGAAACGTGAAGTATGATAGATTTGTGAAGCTCTCCACCTGGGGTAATCTATTCCTTTTTCTACACATCGCTTACTGACTCTTACCATGTAAATTCCTTGATTCCGATAGTATCATGAGGCCAAACACCGGCCGTGTTAAGTTTATCACGAAAGGGATTTAGCCTAATAGTATAATAATTATAAATAATAAACATGGTAGCTCTAAGAGAGTATCCAGAGGCGATTGTGGTCACCTCCAATACTCACGTCTCCGATTTGGGCGCCCTCAGCTACGACTCGTTACAAAAACATTGCTCATTGACTCCAGGGAAAAACGCAAAATCACGTTTTGAGTCGGTGAAGGTACGCATGAGCTCTGCTGCATTTTTGTTCTGACGAGCGTGAATGAGACAACAAAGTGTGATGAGCGAGGCGATAGGAACACGCTATACTCTTCGTTAGAAACATCGACTCACTAATCCGCCATGAATTCTCTTTCTATCTTTGTCTACCACGATCTCTCTCTAGTCAACTCTAGCGTTACGAAAACACACGGGCATGCACAAACAAAGCTCTTTTTTTAACTCTACGTCACGCCGTGCTAACTGAACCTTATTTTGTAACTCATCGAACGCGCCGCCAGACACCGCTCAAGAAGCACATGAAATACAAGATTCTTAACTTTGACTCAGTAATTTGAGGTAAATTTAGCGGTCAATTTAACTAGACTTTCTTTAGTTAAAGCTTATGATGATCACTTCAAAACAATAATAGATTTATTCTCAAAATGATCTCTTGTTTGCACGTACAATGAATTATTACGTGCTGTGTTTCAAATTCAATGTTCATGGTTTCTGAAATAAAGTATAACACAGGATACCTTAAAACTTATTTATTAAGGAACATCTATCAACGGAATTTACAGTACAAAATGATGAAAAGGATGGTAATCGGAAGTACATTTCGCGCTAAGTCTGAGTTTACAGAAAAGGCTATAGTTGAAGGCTGTACAATGTCCATTCCTGTGGCAGAGAGAAGTTGAATGAGTTGCTTCTTGAGTTCCCTTGCCTCCTCCACAGTCTCTGCCCCGGTTAGCAGATGATCCACACAGAAGTCTCGCACGATGACCTGACTTGCGGTGGGATATTTTTCCTTGCTGTCTTCGCCAATTTTTCTAAGAGCCCGTGTTGCTAGAAAGGGAGCTGAAGCTGTACCCTAGGTTACTGTACTGAGACGAAAGTGCTGAACGGGTTTCGAAGAGTCCGTTCTCCACAAAATTCTTCCTAAATCCTGCTGATCATCAGTGACTTTAATCTGCTGATACATTTGTGCGATATCGACAGATAGTACCACAGGGTATTGACGAATTCGCAACAAGATTGATAAGAGATAGTTTTGAACTACGGGACCGACTCGCTGCATGTCATTGAAAGAGTGACCGGAAGAAGTTTCCTTCGAGCCATCAAATACAATCCGTAACTTCGTTGTTGTGCTGCCTTCCTTGAATACTGCATGGTGAGGTAGATAATTTACTGCTTTCACAGTACTGATTTTGTCCTGAGGTATTTGGGTCAAGCGCCTTTTTTCTTCATAATCCTTCATGAACTCGATGTATTTTTCATTCAATTCAGGATATTTTTTCCTCTTACGCTCCATTGCGAATAGACGTTTCTCCACCATTTTGAGGGAGTCACCAAGTTCATTGACCTCATTTTTGAGAGGGAGAAATACGATGAATCATCCGTCCGTGTCACGCTGAGTTGTTGCCGTAAATTGTTGTTCGCAGACGTCCCGTGGGTCGAGTTCTGGATATGCAAGTTTCGTTGTGACGTGTTCAACCTCCTAAAATCGTGCAACCTAATCGTGCAGTTGTTGATTGGTGATAAGATTGCACGGCAGCTTTAACCTATATATCGTGGACGGAAGTTCCATTGGCCCAGCAAAAATCCAACCTAGTATGGTCTTCTGAATGATTGGTGTCCCCATGAACCCATCTCGATTTTTTTACCCACAAACAGAAGCAGCAGCTTCTGTTACTGCTTTGACGCACCGTTCTACACTTTGAGTGTGTCATTTGAAATCCCGTTTCTCTCACGGATAGTGTATCATTACAAAATACAGCCAGTAAAATAGTTTCAGGGTGTGCGCAGAAACTATTTTTTTCAATGACTTTGTGTACTTCGCAGCATCCTTGAGTGATCCGGAAGGTATTTTGAAGGGACGATCATTTCCCAAACGTGTTTTGCAGCGAACTATTTTGTCGGTTTACTATTGATTAGAAACCAGGACGGTGCGTAAACTCTAAGAAGGAAAGTCACAAAAAATACCAGGTCTTCTTATAGATTTTGTGTGGAAACGTACAGTCGTAGATCACGAATACCAATTGTTAACCAACGTGCATGATTCAGCGTGCCATGCAATTTCTTCTGGATACTGTCCGCCTGACCTCACAGCTCTTAATCCTGGTACACTAAATCATGCACGTTGGTTAACAACTGGTAATCGTGATCTACGACTGTACGTTTCCATAGAAAATCCATAAGAAAACATGTTATTATTGGTGACTTTCATTCTTAGAGTTTACGCACTGTCCTGGTTTCTACTCAAAAGTAAACCGACAAAACGGTTTGCTGCAAAACACGTTTGGGAAATGATCGTCCCTTCAAAATACCTTCCGGATCATTCAAGGATGCTGCGAAGTACACGAAGTCATTGAAAAAAATAGTTTATGCGCACACTCTGAAACGATTTTACTGGCTATGATTTGTGATGATACGCTATCAGTGAGAGAAACAATCAGTCAACTTCCACTTCGTACTTTTCAACAAAAAAATTAAACTTTAACACAACAGAATATTGCGACATGGTAGATTGGAAGAAACAAAACTTCAACTCATTCACAGCTCCACCATTTCTTGCTGATATTTCTGATGATGAACTTAGATCGTTCGCTAATGATCGAAGGGATACCCTCGTGAATGAAGCTCTCCGCTTCCCATACCACACTCAAAGTGTAGAACGGTGCGTCAAAGTAGTAACAGAAGCTGCCGCTTCTGTTTGTGGATAAAAAAATCGAGATGGGTTCATGGGGACACGGTTGCGATCAAGACATGAAATGCCAAAAAGAAACTGCGGTAAGGAGTAGCGTACATCATTAAGCCCTGAAATGTGGGTGGTTCGGATGAGCTGCGGTGGGACTCAATATGCAACCACGTCCTCATCGTGAGTAATGGGTTGTTTTCTATATCATTGGAACAAGTAGAAAGTTGCATCTCAGCATATAAACTGACAGTCAATAAAAATTTACCGGTTTGAGGTTGCAGAATTCACTTTAATATTGCATTTTCCACTTTTTTAAATCGTTATTTCGATTTTTCTTGAAAATGACTGATCGTACGCAAAAATGAGTAAAGTAGAGAAGATGTATTTCGCCGAGATCTAGAAACTTGTTTGATAACATTTTTCAACAAAATCAATACTTTAAGAGAAAAAAGAGAAAACCCTCTTTTTTTGTACATTGTTCGCGTGGGGCAGGGTTTAACATTATTTGATAAAAAAAATTCAGGAAATTGTGATATGAAAATGCACCTTTTCCAGTTGGTCCCGAATTGAAATTCCAATTTTTTGTTTTTTCGACCCACCCTATTGTATCCTATTTGTCGGTTTCTTCGCCTAATGTTTTAAGAGCCAATAAATGGTTGTGAGTATCATCAATCAACTGTCGTAGAGAAACGTGAGACGTCTTTCAGATAGAAGACATTTCAAAAAAACATTTTGTGTGATAATGCAAAAGCAACGTGAAGTCTTCATGACGCTTATTTACACTATCCCAGGCTAACGTATAATTTAAATCGGACACGCCTAATGACTGTATAACGCGATCTGCGTCTCCTGTCAACGTTGAACTCAGGTAGTGAAACTTTTGGATATTCGAGAGTCGCGTGTTATCATGAATTAAGAATTTAAAAGTATCGCGAAATGGAAGCCAATCTTTAAAGGTGCCGTCAAACTTTGGCAGTGGAATTGTTGGAAGTTTCACGCCAGGAGTCTCATTTGTTAACGAATTTTCGACATTGGTAGGAGCACAAGTACGTGATGAGAAAGCAGCGCTCTGAGTTTGAATTCGCGATACATTATCCTGTTCTATATACATTTTAACTTCAGTGAGAGCATCAAAGTACGCGTTTTCAAAATCGTCTCGTTCTTTTAACTGAACCATAGCTGCAGCCGTATCATCGTCTACTAACATTTCCATTTGCGTTTGAATAATATAAAATTATTCATACAATTATTCGAATATTGGCAAACGCGTTGGCCACGAACCTACTCCTGCATTTCTAACATGTTCAGAAAATGCCCTTTTGAACCTGGTTAACGCGGCTTTAATCGGCGTTCGTGTAGCGTTTAACGCATCGAGTTCTGCCATTTTGCGCACAAGCTGATTATCTGAATTCAATAAGGGACAAGATAATTAATTGAGGACTCATCGTAATGAAAAGTTAGAAGTTCCTCTGAAGTTCCAACTCCTAAGGTATTGTGCCCCGTGCACAATTCAAGGGGAATGTCCAAACTATAGGCGACATAAAATATCCAATTTCACAACCACAGTAGTCACTTTACACAGGGTCAATGTCCAGAAAAATCTTGTTCTGCTCACTGCACAGTCACATTTAACACAAAGTTCACAGTCCTATTTTATTGCACTCAAAGTTCAGTTTCCATTGATTTTTCTATTCGACTCGAAAATGTGTCAACTACACGGGTACAAAGTTCTGGACCATAGTTCAGTTCAGTACCAACATTCAAGTTGCTGTTTTATCACGAAATTCACTAATTATTATGAGAGGTCTGTTGAAAGTCCCATAACTAGATTCTCATTATTCATGAATTCACTATCACATATTAACTGTCACAGACTCAAGTTTACTTAGTTCTGCTAGCCCGCATTGCAGCTCAAGTTTAGAGTCACTTTTTTAATTAGAGCTCAAGAGTTCAATATATTAAATTCAGTTGCAAATTAACCGCGCGAAAATACTTTAAATATAATTCCCGGTTATTGAATTTAAAAATCGCGGATTAACTATCCGACACTCGAAGGACCAATGTTTGCACTTACAATTAATTATTACGTGCTGTGTTTAAAATTCAATGTTCATGGTTTCTGAAATAAAGTACAACACAGGATGCCTTAAAACTTATTTATTAAGGAACATCTATCAACGGAATTTACAGCACAAAATGATGGAAAGGATGGTAAGGGAAGTACAAGTCGCGCTAAGTCTGAGTTTACAAAAAAAGGTTATAGATGAAGGCTGTGTACAATGTTGCGTCTCAGACCACACTGTCCTTCCGGCGCTTGCCCCGACCGCTTTTCGGGTGAAAATCCAAAACATCCTGATTTTCCGACGTTGCCAGGTAATGAGAAATATTAAGAAAGTAGAATTTTGAAAACTAAGAAACTTCAGAAACGACTAAATTTCCAAATTTATGGTTGCACTTACTTCGTGCCTTTGCACAAACTAAACGGATTTAAGTTGGAAGGATGGAATTTATGGTTTAAATGTAGTAATCTCTGGTCTAAACTCTACACACTCTAATTTTTTTGAAGTAAAAACCGTCACTGCATTTATATTATGAAATTTTTCACAGCTTTCATAATATTTATTCAAATATAACGTTAAAAAACAGAATATCATGTAATATTTCAACAATTATTTTTGGCTTGAAAAATCAGAAAGTGTATGCAAGTATGTTCACAAATAGAGGTGAGACAGAGGACACGCGGGATACAAGAAAGGAAAGGTGTACAGATTCTTTATTTTTAAGAATGTTATGTAGCTCATGTATCTAGTAGTGGCAACGTTTAAATATTTCAATCCGAAAGAAAACGAAAGAATTATTATGCCATGATTTTCCATGTTTTATTGCAACAGCTTACCGGGCATGGCTCAGCCTACACAGGAGATAATCGATCGCGCCGAAAAATTAAAACATTAACAATTTGTTAACTACTATTTCAATTGAGCTAAAAATTACCAGAAAACTTCTTTAAACCTTCCTGACCAACTTTCTCACTGACAGTTTTCGCTTGCTCAAAATTCGCTCGACTCCCGAAACGATCAAAGTTGTTTGTGCACGAATTGTGCAAGGCCTCTGTTACAAATTATTAACATTTTTTCAAATGAACATTTCCAACTTTTGAATGTCATCTGTCGCAGAAAACGACAATGTTCACTTCTGATGAATTTCACTAAAAAATATTTTAAATTTCCAACTTCGTCGCGAGTTGAAGTGAAAAAAGGTGAAACATTTTAATCAGATAAAAAAAAACATTTTTTTTTCAAATATGTAATTCAAAAACTGAAGAAGCTATAACTTTTTATATATGAAGAAAAAGATGTGTAATTACATTATCAGTACAAATGCGTATTTGAAAAATTCAAATCCAAAACTTTATTCTCAAGTGCCCAGGGGCCTCCCCACTCCAGTAAAATAATTTTATATCTCCTTTTTTCACCCAGAGCCTTAATTTTTAAATATATTGATGATTAATATGGAAAAAGTATTTCCTCTGATCGCTGCCACCACCTAATAAATTATAGGACATTGCGTGACTAGTGTGAACACACGGCTTTTTTTAAACAAGCGCAATGTTTTTGTAACGAGTCGTAGGTCACGACTAACGCACGATACTTTTCAGAACAAAATCATAAATGGCGTGTTTTCATGTCAACACCTACAAACGCAAAATCGCGTTTTGAATCGGTGAAGGCACGCACGAGATTTTTTGTTTTAAAATCATGAATGATGTAAAAGCGGATGAAACTATATTAGAGCAAAATTACTTGCATAGCACGCTACATTTCTCGTTAAAAACATCGATTCCCCAATCCCCTATGATTTCTCTCTCTCTCTCTATCTTTGTCACCCAAGGTCTCTCAAGCGTTACGAAAATATGGATCACGCACAAATCGATCTCTTTTTTGAACTCTACGTCACGCCACGTCGTGCATCAATGATGAGTTGTGAGTTTTAAAATAGTAAAAATAATCCTTTTTCCCAAATAAATAAATATAGTAAATTATTAATACTTTTTTTATTATTATACAATTTTATTCATTTTTAAAAAGTTATACACCTTCGGAACAGATTCGAGAATTGTCGCGTGCTCTCGTGACGTCGATTCGATGATCCAGTACCGTAGAGACCTTCTGAAGTGGGTGCTTTTATTAAAGTGCCGTAACTCTCAATTGGTGTGTTTAATAGTCCTCAGTTTAAATAATTTTAACAATTTATTTGTAAGCCTATATCGGCAAAGATATCGCTCTAAAAGGCCTTAAGCTGTTTGAGTCGATGCATCCTTTTTGATCAAGCCTAAATTAGGGCACAGGAGAATATTAGTGGCGGCTTTCATGAACAATTTAAGAAAGAGCAACTTTTGGAGAGGCATTCAACCACGTGGACGTGAAGCGTATGCGTGCATGTATATGGGCGGGTTTGGATACAAGCAGAGGGACCAGTGGGGTCGCAAGTGTAGGCTGTGGGACTTTAATTTAATAAAGCAATTTGTAACGGAATACAGAACGAGGCAATAATGGCCAGTCGGCGGAGAGGGTTCTAACGAGCTGCTTACCGCATTCCACCCTAGTCAGATGGCTCCTCTTATACAAATTTGTATATCTCATATGTACCTATTTAAGGACAATGCATCAAACACGCATACGCTACAAAAGACTGGGTCACTTTTTAATTTACCACTATGACGGCAATTTTATTTAAGGTTCCTTTATAAATAATTTTTCTGTGTGTAATAATAAATTACGAGGGGGAAAAAAATTATATGCTAAACAATGAAATTTGAATGTAAAAAAAATCATTGTACCCAAAAATGTATTAAAATTTTCGGATGAAGTTCCGAATAGCCATTATTCCAGTTGTTTTTAAACTCCGTATACTTATGTATTTTAGTACGCTGATTACGAAATTCATAGTAAAAATTAGCGCAAATCTAATTTTTTATGGTAAAAATCATAAAAATCTTGGTTTTTCACGTTTATCTCAAAAACCATTAAGAATCAAAAAATAATTTCAACAAAAGTTGTACACCTAGTCAAAATACACATTTTATGTTTTATCCAATTTTTCCGTACGAGTGAAAGTTTTCGAGGCATATGATGATAAAGCTGAAAATTTTATACCTAGCCCCTGCCGAAAACGTAAGTATTCCTGTGACCAATCACTGCAGTTATATATTGTTTTACCTTATTTCATTTACGTCTCCTCATGAGACTTTAGAAAGGGGTAGGGGTTGGATCAACATTATTTCTGTGGCTAGACAAAAGGGTGCCTTTCCGCCTTCCACGACAAGTTGGAAAGGGGAAGGGGTTTGACCAACATTATTTCTGTGGCCAGACAAAGGGCCAAGGGGTACCTTTCCGCCTCACGAGAAGTTGTACGGTTTGTCTGAATTTTAGATTTAAAGCTTTATACGTTTACGTTTAAAGCCGTATAAGAATAAATATCATGGATGGCCCATTGATAAAAGAGACCAAAAAAAATTGTCTTTGAGATAATGTTGACAAAAATTCTCCTCGACAATAGTACGTACTTACACAGAGATAGACGGCTTTAGAAGTATGTATGCGTGACCATAACTGGTTGCACGGAAAAAATAAGTCTTGGAACATTTCCTGGATTAGTGCTGGACTTTTGGACGGGCCATCATTTTATAAAGTCTCCTATACTTTATATAAAGTGGTCATAAATTTTCATGGAAAAATGAAGAAAAGTCATGGAAGTTTTCAAGCACAGTCAAGGAACAACAGTCTTAGAATTCTGATCAGACAGTTTACAAAGAAAATGTGTACAGTCATAAAATGGCTATAAAAAACTCTGCATATTTTCAAAGACTTGAATTGAATAAGTGCGTGATTCAGAAACAAAGAACTCGAATACGAGTCAGGAAAACACTCCATGACTATCTGCGAGAATTTGCAGAGGCGCGCTCAGTGACAAATTCACATTGGGACGAGTGTAGTATAGATACTGGATAAAGATTCAGTGCTCCCAAACCTCGTATCTTTTTTTGACTGCGCATGCGTCAAGTCGGCAACCAGATTGGTTACCATTGGCTTGCTTATTTAATATGATTGAATGTCCAAATAAATTGTCTACAACAAAAACTAATTGTAAAGCGCGTGAAGATATTAAGAATGACTTAAAATGATTATTTGGGTAATTGTCAAATTGAAGGCAAACTTGAAGTCCCAATAATATAACATTAACTTAGAAGCTCGTGCCGATTTTTTTTTAATTTTAATAAACACTTATTATCATCCTCTACAGAATGGGCAGTTCCTTTTTTTCATTTCTGTTCCTATTTACTTTAATTAGGTATTTTCACTTCAACCATCAGCTAACTTCACTTCGTCGAGTGCTGAGGGGAAAACAATAGATCAAATGCATGGGACAAAACTTTATTTTGGTAATATCTTCATTATGAATAATAATTATTACTATTTTATTATGTCATTGAATAGTTCTTAAAAAATAAAAACTATTTTCCTAATACATTATTTTCCTTATACATTATATAGAAAAAATTAGTTTTTACAAAGATATTAACAAAATAGGGCAAAAATGGAGCGAATCCCATGCATTTGATCCATTGTTTTCCCCTCAGC
Organism: Andricus quercusramuli; assembly: GCA_932178445.1. Classification (NCBI taxonomy): domain Eukaryota; kingdom Metazoa; phylum Arthropoda; class Insecta; order Hymenoptera; family Cynipidae; genus Andricus; species Andricus quercusramuli. The sequence continues at coordinate 42,041 of CAKNXH010054515.1, forward strand.
AGTTAACGAAGTGAAGTTAGTTGATTATGAAGTGAAAATACCTAATTCAATATAAGAACACCCGAAACGTCATTCCCGTACGGCGTCCCAACCTCACTTTGCACAAGGATAAACTAATTTTCTCCGTTTTTTTAGACAGTAACCTGAAAAACGCTTAACGTATCAAGTTTGTAAACTTCACATGAACATAAATTTAATGTATGCACATTTTTTTATTTCAAATAAATAATATTTTAAAAGCCTTGATGTCTGTCCCTCAATTTTTTCCATTTCAGAAGTCATTACCGTACGTCTGTTTTTCTAGTAAAATATTGTAGTTACAGTTGAGTAATAAATACAAAAATATTAGGCGTATTGTTTAATACAAGTTTTTATAAAATTCAGCTT
>CAKNXH010054518.1:0-28563 GCA_932178445.1 Andricus quercusramuli
TGCGAAGCACAAAAAATTTTTTACATTAACATCTTCGGGCTCATTTACGTGGAACACTTGCAGCTTTCAAATGACTATTTACTTATTATCCTAGCATTTTTTGTGGCTGAGCTGTTAAGCTTCAAAGGCAGATGCCTATAATTTTTGCGCCGATAGTAGATGTACATTCCATAGGCTTAGGGCTTAGATACTTTATTTGTACTACGATCCCTCCGTCACTGTGTCGGTTGAGATACCTAATAAAATTTTGGGATAGATAAAACTTTGATCTCTCAGTAAAGTAAAAAACCCTTCTGAGAAATAAGCGTATGTAGACGTATGAGACATTTTGAAAAAAAAATGACTGTTCTTGGGTAAATCGGGCATGCTCTATTCATTAAAACAAACAAAAAATGGCGAATTCCAATCATTTACCTGCAAAACTGTAGATATGCTACATATTAATGCACAAAGTCGCCGAGAATCCTTACTATGCGCAGTTGTGCTGCCGAATACATGCACTTGTGCTATTCGATTTCAGGAAATCGGACTGAAGAAAGACCGAGGATCTTTATGAGCAAAAACAGCTGCCCAGATGTGTTTCTTTTACCATAATCTGAGGGTTTAGCACCACTCAGCACTATCTCAAATCCTGGAATTCGTTTAGATATGCTAGAATTTCTGCAGATGTATTGTTTCTTCATCAGGAATTTTCGAAAATCGCTGTAGATATGCTAATTAAGACCTAATTATCTCGAGATTTAATTACAATTTTTAATAATGATTAGCATAGTTAAATTTGTTTTTTCATTACGATTCCAACCATATGAAAAACTCATTTTTGATAAAAATGCAGTTGTACAGTTTCATCAGGACGGCAGACCTGCCTTGTAGCTCATTGCGCTCCACGTTCTTGAGAACATGGACCGTGGTGCTCTATTACTTTATGTCAAGTGCCTCGACAGTCTTGACTGGTTTGCTCATTCGAGTTTTAGGATTCGGTGCATCTAAATTTTAAAAGTTTAGTGCCACCTATAAACGGATGTGGGACAAGAGCGAGGGTCCATAGAGTTGGAGACTGAAAAGAGAATCCGTTTTTGGTGGAAAGAAAGGTCGGCTCTCAACCAAAACATTCATTGTTCAGTTTATGGTCTGTTTTGGTTTCCCCAGGACCTCCATGAAAGATCAAGGACGTCGTTGTATAACACGAAACACACTTGGTTCATTTTTTCAGAATACACGTGCTGCTACGTGGAGGTCCAGTGCTAGATAAAAAAAAAAGCGGGCACGGAAATCGAAACCAACCCCGGAGTCAGTTACAAAAAGTTCCGCATCGGAGTTTTGTAACTATAAGGCAGCTGTAGAGTGAATAGTCAATCGAGTAAATGATTACTCTATGCGTTTCATTTAGGAAGGCTCCACTGAATTTCGCCACTTCTACTCTCAACTACTAAGCGAACCATAATCGCAAAAAACACCGCATGCATTTAAAAAAGCTTATTTTATTGCTTCGACATTTTATTTAGTTAATAACACAACTTTTACGTTAAAGCACACGTAATAAAACTCTGACGGACTGAACAAAAAATAGAAGAAAATGAAAGAGCGATTCGCTAGGGCATTTTTAAAGTTGGAACTTCGAAAAACCGCACGAGTTACACTTTCTCTTCGAATATGAAAAACGCCCACTTCCGCTTGCTTTTGGGACATGAGTATAGTGTCCACAGATTTAGTATAGGTCTTACATTAGTATCATCCCCTACTCAAACCCAAATATAATAATTTTTACCTTGATGCACACATATTGGGTTTTAAATTTTCATTTATGACTATGCATAGTGAAAATTTCAAAGAATTCCTGCGAGTTTTTTCGAAATTTTAACATTGTTTTCTGCGAAGATATCAGGGGTCAAAGTTTGAGTAACGACGATCGGACACGAAAAATCCACGCTTTTTTACCTTTCACACACCGCCGTATTCTTGAAACTTAATTTTTTATGTGGATCAGTGCTTCATTACGTGATATTTACATTTTTTATATTAATTCATGTGCTGTTTTTTTGTGATTTTTATTTACTTAGTAGTTGAGAGTAAATGTGATGAAATTAAGTGGGGACTTCCTAAATGAAACGCATAATAATGCCACGATTACTTCAGTTACTCAGCATCTCTTGAGTAAACTCAGATGAACTATCAGCGAGAAATATTGTTCGCTGGGAGCTCTTCGTATTACATTGTACCAGGTACGGCCCCGTGTAGAAAATTATCATAGAACTGTTCGGGACCCGGATAGACTGTCCTGACCGCTAATATGGCGCTTTCAAGACGGTCTATTATGGCGCTAAGCAGAAGTAAAACGTTTTTGTATGGTCAAACGTTAGTCGGGACAAGCTAATCCAGCGGTAGTCTGGTCGAGCTAATTTAGCGTTAGGCAGACGGTCTTGTAAAAATCTATTTTAGGCATTTATTATAGATGTTATTGAAAATGTACAAAAAATATTTAGATTCAAAAATTAGGAGAAAGTTTTGCCCTGACGGGCACCCAGTTAGGGCCCCAAAGGACTGACTAGTTGATGAGGAAAAACATTAATTTCTTTCAATGTTTATTTTTCATTTTTGGTACATTTCAAACTCGATTTCAACACCCTAGATTTTTTGGAAATGTTCAAAAAAATATTTGAGTTAGAGTTAGATACTTAGAAAATTTGTTGGTTTTGACGGGCTAGCCAGCAACAGATTAAGGCCAGAAAACACCGTCTAGATAAGAAGGTCTAGATCAGGGTAAAAAGACTAGGTCAAATAGGCCCAAATAAATTTTCGTCGAACTTGTCTTTCGACTGGTCTCTAATCCTTCGCAGTGAATTAATGTTTAAAATGAAAAAATGAAATGTGCTTTGAATTCGAGTACAAAAAATGCATACCCTTCGGTGTGAACGACGAGACGTTACGAGTCGTGCCCGTAACGACCGTAACCCTTCCCATGACAGAAAATGTTCCTGACAGTCAAACACTTGTCGTGGCGGTCAACACCTGCCGAAAGTGGTGAGCCCTGATCTAGACTCTGCCCAGATAATCTTCCATACGGGGCTGATTTTATCCAGAGGTAAAGGCTATTAAGGATATTGCTATTTACGAAGGCCCCTCCAAAATAGTTCTATAATTATAGAAATTACTCGTAAAAGAAAACTTGCAAAAAAAAACAGCTCATACCATGAATTCGTTTGAAAGATATCCTTCGCAAAAATATCAAAACCGTGTTTTTTTCACATCACTCTGCCGTGTCTTGCCTTCCAATGACGACATTTTTGGAACTAACAATTTGAAAATTTTGAAAAAAATTATGTAAATACTTTGATATTTTGAATAGATATACGTAAAAATAATGTTCAATATATTAATAACAATCAACGTAAAATGAAAAAATTGCAGATGACTGTGCTATCTCCTGTAATTTACATAGTAGAGAGTTGTATTTTCGCTTAAATTGGTTGAAAATGTTCAACAAATGGTATAGGGTAATAGTGAACTACGATAAAATTAAAGTTTAGTAGTTTTTAACTAATATTTCTGGGAGTTCGATTAAAGTAAGTGCTAATACTATGTCACAGTAGGGTGCGACGGTATTGATAAATGGCCGACCTATTCATAAACTTCAAAATCACTCCTTTCTAGGTAGAGGCAAAAAAGCTCCCGCTGTGACATTTTAACTTTTTCAAGCAATTTAAGACAAAATTCAACTTTCTACTATGCAAATTACAAGAGATATCACAGTCATCTTTAATTGCATTTGTCCATTTGTTCGTATCACTCATTTTTTCACTAATTCGCGACACGACGGCGACGTACGATGAGAAACTTTTCGACACGCAAACTGGTCACCGGCGTGGGCTGAAATCATCTGTTTCAATATTTTTAGTGCAGTTAATGGAAGTATTTGGTAGAATCAACCAAACTATTTCGTTACTTCAATCAAATCACTTTCTAATAATATATTCCGCTTAACACATTTATTTGCTTGAATCAAATAAACATGCTCAAATAAATAATTACTTTGAACTGACCAAATTGATTCGTTGTGTTTTTGAAAAATGACCAAAGGTTTATTTGCGCTGACCACATTTTTTAGTTTCAACAAACAAATTAGGTTGAACAAACTGTTTTGTTGAATCAACTCAATCTTTTCTCTGAGTGCAGTCGAATCTCACACTCGTGGGCAACCGCCTATTTTGCGCACTTGTATCACAAATAGCTCTTCCTACAGGTGAATCTGCATGGAGTGATAGAGAATACTTTAAATAGATTATATATAGATTACTTTATTTGATAGATTATAGCTGGATTTATAGATTATAGGTAGACTTATAGATTATAGATAGATTTTTTAGATTATTTATTTAGAAAAATAAAATAAAATTCATATATTTGCACCCTTTACCGATTCTTAAACGGGCCAGCGATAAGATCTTTCGGTGAACTTTGAACCGTTGGAAGACGGGGGAATCCGGCACGAGCTTCCACTTCGAAAGGAGAGACAGGATCGTCGGATATTCCCACGTGGGACTCGGCGCGCAAGGAAACGGGCCAAAAATATGCAAATAACGTGGCTATTTCTCATTCTTGGGGCCTGTCTTTTGCCTAAAACCCACTTGCAGCAGGGTCCCATAGGCATAGAACCAGAAGCGTCATTACCATACGCGTCGTAAATGAAACCTGTCTCACGAACCCCCTTTGAACACAATGCACAATCACACCCCAGATTTGCCCTCACGGTCACCCCCTTTTTCACCGGCGCCCTGGTACCCTTCCTCCCAGTCCCGCGGGACGTCGAGAACTTCAGTCAACGTTCCTGCTTCCGGATACCGGTTTTCCTTATCCTGGCGCGGGACGTTTTGACCGAGAATGGGGCACGCATCTGAGCACCTTTGTCTAGATGAGATTAGAGACGTTCAAATGACTCAGGGAGCCGATATAACGGTTCTGCTAGGTTCATAGGTGATCACCTTCCTTTTTTGCAGAGGTCTTTCCAACGGATGAGGGCTCTGGGAATCTGTGAGGAAATACTCCGAACCAGGAGGCTGTCTTCCGAAATAGAACGACTTTATAGTCAGATGACAAGCAGGAGTTTTCATTCCAGATTTTGAACTGGTCGAGGAACTGGTTCGTGCGTTCGAACCGTTATTAGGAGGAAAACCGGTAAGAAGGTATAATAATTAACCTGCAATATGAATAATAAGTATGATGGTTAATTCACCACGAAATTTACGTTACGTTTAACAACCGACCACTTATTTTCTTCCTTCTCTTCCTGCTTTTTGAAGACTCCCACACTCTGAATGCTTGCTCGATTTTTGCGCAATGCTATTGAAATCCTGCGGGCTATATTGTAGCCAAAGAAGGCGGCAGGATACAACGTTCGATTCAAAATCTCCTGGTACCTGACCTGAGATAATCCCATCGTGGGACCATCGGGGCATTATTCCTTTGCTCTGCTCCCCCATGAACTTTGGAATACCGTACCAGGGGAGCTCCGCGTTCATTGTCAAACTCTGCAGTCACAGTGTAGCGAATCTCATCTCAGATTTCAAAAATTGCTGGAAAAAGGGGACCTCAATGCCGTAAGAAAGGGAAACTGTGTTCCAAATACCAGTACGGAGTACGTATCGGTATGCATGGGGGAAATCCTTGTGGGGTGCTTTGTCCCCAAGTGCGAAGATAAACATTACGGAGATTCCAAGACCTATATTCGTATTTCAAAACGACAAAGACATTTTTGTAAAGACGGATGAGTGGAAAGGTCGGAAGAGGAAGGGGATGAAACATTGACGTTTGCACCCCCAGACCTAGACCAAATATCCTAAGGCGTAAAAATATACGATTTAAGATTTTTAGAAATCGAGAAACTAGATTTTATTTTTAAAATGAAGAAATTTTATTTTTTGCTTGTTTATAATTATCTTGAAATACTAAATATAAATGATCTTGCAGTCTTGGTTCCGTTTTTCTTGCAATATGCAAAAGTTTCAAATTTTTCTTCAATAAAAAAGGCTTTATAAAAAATATACCCGTATCACTGTAATGAAATATGAGCAGTTTCACTCTCTCCTATCTAAACATTGTAGACAAAATAGAAAAAAATGATATCTTCATGTATGAAGAAAATTGACGGTTTCTTTTAATAGCCTTCAGAAATGAGTGATATGGTAGTAGAGAACGTAAATCGAATTCACTGTTGTTTTCCTCGCTTATCTTGTACCTTCTCTCTTGACAAACCGCGTCGGATCTTCTCTTCGTCCTTATCGGGTTGGGTTCGCGTACACCGCCGAATTTGGTTAATTAATTCAAGGACACTCGGTTTGAGGTTTCTTGTTCGTTGAGTTTAAAATTATGATTTAGGCAGACGGTACGTGTGGTACTACGCGATATAAAATTACAGCAATCGGCAGGTATCCAAGTAAACAATTTTCGGTCGTACGTTTCTCGATATTTGACACACGAAGCGGTACCAATAAGTCACACGATTGCCGTATTACCCTTCCTTGACTTAAGAGGAATTTTTTACAATTTCTTATGAGATCTGCACGCTTACAATGATAATGGTGATAAATTAATAATGCTAAAAATACAGGAATTCGTCCTTTTAATTTAAAAAATAATTTCATTGTTGCAATATAGTATTTTAAAATGGTGGTATAGACATAAGACTATATTCCCTGTTAAATTAATGAGGAATATTATCACATATTCATTAAGATTTGCTCGTATTTGGAACATTTTATTTACACTAATGGATCAGTGTTCCAAAACAAAATAGTTCAGTAGTTATAAAGAGGCATAGCAGGTGATTCTATAATGAAGATTTAATTTCCATTTTTGCCAAGTTTTTCTAAACAGATTTCAGGGTGGCAACTTGACCAGGAAACCAGGAAAAACAAAAACAAAATTGTCTAAAAATTTATAATATTCCAATTTTAAATGCCATGATTTTAAGAACTTCAGATTACGAACTATAAAGCACCCTAAATGAGTCTTTGAAGTTGAGAGTTTGAAATGTTCGATTTGTAATATTTTCAAATTAAATATTCAGTCTGCCAGGTATAATATTGAAAGAGTTTGAAAATAAACAACTTCAAATTTATCCATTCTATATACATATAAAAATTTTCAAACATAAGCTTGTGTAATTGAATACATTTTTTTTACCTATTTATAAATTAATTTGACTGCGCAAGGCTAACAAAATTACCAATTCTAAATCTGACTCGAAATCTGATCAAAATTAAACGATTTCTATTTCTAAACTGAACATTAAAAATGTTACGGTTCAAAATTCTACTGTCTCAAATAGAAAGCCATAATATTTAAATTATCATAAGTTTAAAATGTTCAAAATTAAATAATTTCTGATTTGAGTTTTAATAATTAGACAATTTTCAATGTTTCAAATTAATTTTTTTTCTGTTGACAGTTTGAATAATTCAACCTTGAAGGTTTACAATATTTCAAAGTCTTTAATTTTGAATCGTGAAAATGACGGTGCTTTAATTTGATATCGTACAATGGTAAGCACTTCAAATAAAAGTTATTCAATCCTTAAAACTTTCAGCCTGCACTTTTTATTGTTCAATTTGAAATATTTAAAAGTTAAAATTTGTCAATTTTGAATAATTGGTATTGAAATTGTTCAATACTTTAATAGGGTGTTTTAAAAAACTCAATATTTTCTTTTTTTGAGCATGCACCCCCTGAACTTGTTCTATTTGGTGAAAAAATTAATGCATATTTTTCTGTTTTTTTTTAAATAATTTTAAACCGTGGCCCCTGGGGTCTTAAACTGTTCCAAACAAATTAAAATGATTAACTAATATTAATTTTCGTAAATATAATAATTGTTTGTCAGGAAATACAACTGGTGGCACCAAACGTTCAGGAAAAAATTTGACCTAATTAGACCAACAATACTACTCCTACACTGAAAAAAATGTTTTAGCTGTCCCAGCTGGAAGCTTGGCTGGATTTCGTTTTCTAAGAAAATATAGCTGTATCACGTAAATTTGTAGCTGTGTTACCTAAATATTTAGCTGTCTTATCTAAATCTTGCCACCTACAAATTATCTAGATACATTAGATAGATAATTTCTAGATGGCAAAACTAGCTAAAACAGCTAGATATTTAGGTAACACAGCTATATTTTCTTGTAAGACGAAATCCAGCTAAACTTCTAGCTGGGACAGCTAAACCATTTTTTTTTCATTGTGAGAGTCGAAAAAACTACCCTTTATAGAGGTAGAAATATTTCATTTATTTATTTATCTTGTTAAGTCATTTAAGTACCAACAATGCAAAGAATGGCATATAAAATCTTCAAAATTGAAAAAATTATTTTTTAACCCATTATAAAGGGTTCTATTCCCTGACAAATAATGATTGTATTCACGAAAATTAGCATTAAATAATCATTGCGATCATTCTAAAACTGTTAAGGCCCCAGTACCACGGTTTAAAATTATTTTAAAAAGAAAATAAAAATATAAAATTATTTTTTCAGCAAGTGGAAGAAATTTAGGGGATGCGTCATAAAAAAATGAGTTTTTTTTAGAACACCCTAATGTTTAAGTTTGAAAGGTTCAAAATGAAAATTGTTCAATTTTAATGGCTTCCAATTTGAACGCAAATAATTTTTCAAAAATGCCAAATTTCTGAGAATTTAATGTCTAAATTTAACTTATTTTTAAGGCCAAAAGTTAAACAATTTTGAATGATTTATTTGGGAACAGTGTGTACCTTTAATAACATTGAAGTCCTATAAATTAATTTTATGCAAATTTTAATGCATTAATTATTAATTGTGAATGGTTGGAATTTAATGAATTCGACTTTGAATGCTTTAATTTCTGGCGAACTTTTTAAATAGTTCAAAAAAGTAAATTTTCATCTTTGAAAGTTTGAAATTATTAATTTTAATGACCAGGCCAAAATTGTTCAAATTGGGAAATGACGGGTAACTTTTTCTTAGATTTTAGTGGCCACCCTGACTACTTACATGATGTTGATTGTACAATGTGCACTGTGCAGTATTGTTAGGAAGTGAGTTTTCATTGAATGATAGGAATATGATTTTTTCATTTGTTTCTAATTTTAGTATGCTAATTTTGTGAGAATTATGCAACTACTTGATTACATTTTTTGGTAAATTAGCAACATGAAAATATTTGTAAAAAAAAGAGAAGAAAAAGAAAAGAATTGACAGAAATTTGCAAGTGTAGCAACACGTGCTTGGACGAATTCCTAATACGGCATATACTATATAGTATAGTCTAGACAAAAAGTAAACAATAACAATGCTCCACTTACCAACGGCTGACAAGCCGGCTCGAAGAATGTTCTGTTCTCGAATTTTTGTTCGTTTCTTCCAAGCACACTTAACCACAAACGAGAACGAATATTCGTCCTCGGCAAATTTCTTCTGGCTAATATCGGCAATTATCGTATCACGCAGTCGCAAAAAACTAGTCTTCACCCAAAACTCTCAAATTTTTGCAATTGAAATGCGAAAATAAATGACTATTATTATAACTGAAATTCTAAAATTGAGTAACAATCCTTGCCTAACATTCTTCTTTTCCTATCACTAAATCATGATTCGTGCATTTATCCTGTGTCACTGTGCGAAGGACTGACGGATGTTTCAATGAAATCGAAAGTTATTCCTGATCGATTATCAATTTGTTCGGTCAACTCTAAATACACGTGTGCACAATGCACATACACTGCGCGCTCATGTATACCAGTTTCAAGTGAAGCGAACCACTATTCTCCAAGGATGGGTTCGAACTGAGGCCTGCTGAGGCCTCGGAGAGGGCCCTTGCGAGTCCCGGGCTCTGGTGTGGGTTTTCGGTTCGTTTTTCTTCTTTTTTTCAGGGTCGACGGTGTGGCGTTTGCAGCCATGGGTCCCCGGGCCCCGGGAGGCTATCTTCGCAGAGTGGGGGCCCCTTACCTCACTTAGCCCCCCACCACACGACACCCATCATCGTCAATCCCCACTCACGGGCACCCAGCGAAGACAGCAAGGAAGAATATTCTTTCGTGCCGTTTGTGTTTGTGCCTGATCCATAGCTGCGTTACGAACACGTGCGTCCGTGTCTAATATCAACTCATCTCGTTTCTCGATTCTTTCTCTATTCTCGACCGCTCCCTCGAAACTCCTTGCTTCTTGTCAATGCCTCGCAATGTTTCGGCCAATGCTACCAGTACCAGGTTCGAAGACTGAACAGAGTACGCAGTAGGATTTATTGTTTCTAAGTTCTAAGGTGAACACTTGAACAGAAGACTGGGTCTCGGACTAGGTTACCCGGCGAAGTAGGTTGCTCGGAGAATATGCACGAAAAAAAATGGACAGTTTCAGAGGCGTCGGAGACCTAGGGGGTTACAGGGGGCAATGCCCCCCCCCCCCCTAGAAATTGACCAGGTGGAGGAAAAGTATTGATTTGACCCCTTTTGTAATCGAATGATTTAACTCACAGAATCCGTCCTAACTGGAAATCTTGCACTTCTTTCTTGCTTTGTTCAGTCTTTGAAATCTTTGTGAAATAATATAGAAGCGTTTCTGAAATTTTTAAATCTATCCGAAATCTTTGTAAAGTTCTTATAAAATCTTGACATATATCATTACCTTTGTCAAATCTTTGCGAAATCTTTGCGACATACTTGAAATATTTGTGAAATTATTTAAATGTTTTTTAAATCTTCAGGAAATCATTGACATATCTTTTAAACCAATCTGAAATCTTTAAAATCTTTGGGAAATTATGGAAATCTTTATCTGTTTGTAATATATCTGAAATCTTTGTGAAATACATAATTGAAATCTTTCTAAAATCAATTCAGTTCATATTTGAAATGTTTTTGACATATATTTGGTAATATTGGTGAAATAATTGAAATCTTTTGGAAATCATCGAAGTCTTTGTGAACTCTTTTAAATCTATCCGAAATCTTTGGAAAATCACTTAAAATCTTTCTGCAATCTTTGAAATTTATCTGAAAACTTTGCAAAATATTTGAAATCTTTGTGAAATAATAGAAGTATGTATTTGTGAAATATTTTAAATATTTGTAATATTTTTGTAATATAAAATTAAATATAATATTTGTGAAATGATTTAACTTTTGTAAAATCTTGTGGAAATAATTGAAATCTTTTAAATCTTTGTGAAATCTTTGGAAATTCTTTAAAAATCTTTGCGAGATATTTGAAGTATTTTTGAAATATTTGGTAATGTTTGTGAAATTGTTGAGATCTTTGTGAAATATTTGAGAAATGATTGAAGTCTTTGTGAAGTCTTTTAAATATATTTGAAATCTTTGAAATCTTTGTGAAATTATTAGGAAATCATTGACATTTTTGTTCAATCTTTGATATCTATCTGCTCCCTTAAAATGAACCAGTGCAATCTCACTGGTTGAAACAGCCAGAAGTGTGTCACTGACAAGCAGTGAGAATTCACTGGTTCAATCAGTGACGTTCACTGGTTTCTCAGCACCAGTAGTCATCTGGTCGTACGCCTTGTCGCCTGCCAGCTGTTTAGGTATGGCACTTATCATTCATCACTATTGTGGTAACAGTTGTAAAATAATCTTTTAAAAACCGCACTTTATGCTCACAACAATAAATGAAGGCCTGGCTGCAATATAATGGGATATAATATGTTGCGCCTCATTGTGGAAAGACCCGTCGTTATGTCAACGTGTTGCGTCGCTTAAAATAACTCAAGATTTCAAAGATTTAACGAAGATTTTATTGATTTCAACCAAAATCTTTGCGAAACCTGTGAAATCTTTGTGTAATCATTAAATTCTTTGTACAATCTTTGAAATCTTTGCACGGAGAAAAATGTATGTTTAAATGTAGATGTTCAAAGGGTAAGATTGTACCGCCTAACATGCAGATAATCATGCAAAACATCTATCTTTTTGAGATGTTAGGCGCAAAAATATTTTAAGTTAAACTGAAACACATTACGATATTACAATATTATGGAATATTACTATGTATGACCATTTTCAGAGAATAAAAGTTAGTTTTTTGTCTGTCTACACGACGAAACAATATTCTTAAGTTTGAGGTTATATTGACTTAAACACATTTGACCATTTGACAAAATGTATGTAAATTTATTATAAAATATGAGTTTGAGTAACCTCAAATAGATAGAATTTTAAATGCAGATTACAGATCATTCGTTCTCAGCTTACTTACCCCGTTTTTATTTTATATTTTGAATTAAAAATATTAAGCATAACCTCAACTAGACTGAATGTATCATCTGATCGACATTTCATACCTTTTATCTGGTTTTTGTTCATGTACGAACATTCAAGTTTAGTTTTAAATTCACAAATAAGTTATCAATCAATTCCTTAAATTCTCAGAAATAAGTAAATTTTTTCAAATATTTACAGCCGTTATTTGACATAACCATACATCTAATATTTCGGATATATCAGGCTGAACATTTTTGATGTTACTCACTTCTTAATCACTTTTTTTTATCTCACTTTTTAATATCTACAGATACTAACTCTGAACATCTAGATTGCTGTCCTATAGTTAAACATAAAATATGTTAACCCTGAAGATCTAGATGTTACGTTTAAACATCCATTTTTCTCCGTGTGGCAATATGAAATTTATACCTGTATTTATGATTTATTGTTTATTTATTATTCATATTCAATTTTTAAATAGTATAATAATATTATATTATGTACAAATTGTACCATTCAATGTTTTAAGTCTATGCCCCTGCCCCCCTGTAGAAAAAAGGATCCGCCGATTCTGGACAGTATTACTTTTCAATAGATCTAACAGAATTTTCGGTAAATTTTACGGAAATGAATACAGCCCTAATTTAAACGTAGGACCCCTTTAAAATTAACAATTTTTTTTCTCCTTGCAGATTTTGTCCTACAGGACGACCTACGAGGATAACGACCGCCTCCAGGTGCTTGAAATTAGTATTTTTTACTTCTTGATAACTCATAAAAAATATATATTTTCATGAAATATTTATGATTTTTAGATTCCTGACAAAAAATTAACAAAAGGATTCCTCCAGGGTAATTTTATTTGATATGCGAGGTACATAGGATTATGATGTAACTTTTTACAATATCTATCATTGGAGGCTTGGAAAAATACACTACTATAAAAATACAAATACACTACTATTCAAGTATATACAAATCGGCAATATTATTTAAATATAATAAGGATACCAACTCAAATTTTGGGATAAAATACCCGGCCAGTCACATTTCTATCCCAATTCTTTCTTCAATAAACCAATTTTCTTGGTTCTCTGATATGTTTTAGCTGACCAGTAAACAAGAAAAACCTTTTTCGTTTTGAACCTTTTTCATATTTAGAGGTCACCAGAGCCGGCTAAGTACGGTGGGTAGTACTTCCTACTTGAAATTTCTGAAGGTGGGTAACTACGCACCTGAAAATTCGAACAAAACAAAGACGATCATAACAAAATTGAATTCGGTATTCGTTCCGAATCTCCTTGAAGAATGTGTTGGTTCTGAGTTTGTTTGAAAAAGGCTCGGAAAAAGGTGTTCGTTCGAATACAGGCGTTCGTTCGGCGAAATATTCCATCCTTGAAAATTTTTGGTGATATCACTAACGCAGGGGATTGAAGTTTTACAAAAATAAAGTTTCATTTTTTCATTTAAACTTCCAAGACATACTAGTTATATAACTAAATAAAAATAAGATAATACTATAGCACTTTTTACATTTCTTTTGAAATTACTGTATTATGAATTAATTGTAGCATGTAATGCAATGTGGTGAGTATTGAACACACCCGTGCAGAAATCGCCATATATATTACCGATTACCGACTACTATCGCCGCAAAAATTATAGGCATCTGCCTTTGAAGCTTAACAGCTCAGCCACAAAAAATACTAGAATAATAAGTAAATAGTCATTTGAAAGCTGCAAATGCTCCACGTAAATGAGCCCGAAGACGTTAATGTAAAGAAATGTTTGTGCTTCGCAGACTGAAAAATGTGAAAATAGTAAGGAATTTTGGGCACATTTAAGAAGAGTCAACTTTAGAGCATCATTTCTTGTACAAGCGGTAATGGGAAAAATTTGCAAAAATTCATGAATATGAGGAAAACCTTTGTGAACAAATCGCAGTTGACAAATTTGAGAAATAATGAAAATTGTTGTTAAAAATTCCAAAAATGTACAACTATACTATCTCCGGTTCTAATAAAGATATGAAAGCGATTCAAACTGCAAACTGTAACGGATAGGCTCTGTAATTATTTACAATCTACTGGAAGCATGTGATTATTGTATTTTTGGTGAAAATCGCGATATTTGTAGACATTTTTTTTGTTGGAAGACAAGTGTCACAAAGCAGCGGGGACCCTTTTATTTGCTTCCGATCGCTCGTGCCTTTTTTCGACTCGTGATTCTGAACTCTTGCCCAAAAAAAAGGATCCCCGCTGCTTTTTGACACTTGTCTTCCAACAAAAAAATGTCTACAAATATCGCGATTTTCACAAAAAATACAACAATCACATGCTTCCGGGAGATTGTAAATAATTACAGAGCCTATCCGTTACAGTTTGCAGTTTGAATCGCTTTCATATCTTTATTAGAAGCGGAGATAGTATAGTTGTACATTTTTGCAATTTTTAACAACAATTTTCATTATTTCTCAAATTCGTCAACTGCGATTTGTTCACAAAGGTTTCCCTCATATTCATGAATTTTTGCAAATTTTTCCCATTACCCCTTGTATAAGAAATAATGCTCTAAAGTTGACTCTTCTTAAATGTGCCCAAAATTCCTTACTTTTTTTCACATTTTTCAGTCTGCAAAGCACAAAAATTTTTTTACATTAACGTCTTCGGGCTCATTTACGTGGAACACCTGCAGCTTTCAAATGACTATTTACTTATTATTCTAGCATTTTTTGTGGCTGAGCTGTTAAGCTTCAAAGGCAGATGCCTATAATTTTTGCACCGATAGTAGGGCCTGATCCGATGTGTACTATCCTATCTGGTCCTGATAGGAAGAATTCTGTGGCCCTGACTCGTACTAGACCGGGCTATGTACTGTGACGTCAAATAGCCTCTTCGCAGCGCCATCTTCAGCCATATGCGCTAGATGTAATATAATCACGAACATAACCTTAATTTTTGTTTTCCTTCGTGGTGTTGTGTTGCAAATGTTCTGGGAGTGTTCAACCGTATAATATATTCTTAACACATTAATAATAAATGCCAAAATTAAGGAGCACATCGCGTGTTCGCAAACATCGTGCCATCAGCAAAATTCCGTATTTACGCGATGAAAACGAAAGCAACGAAGGTAAGTCTTTCATGTTATTACATTTTTTATGGTACTATTACATTTTGTGATATATTTAATTGTATTGTACTGGATCCAAGTTCTAACCTAAACATTCGATTTCCTCATTTTAGTCAAAAAAATTATTATTTCATATTTTTTCGCTCGGTAGCGTTTTTTTGTAAAACAAGTTGTTGCAATTTTGAGGTTATATTTTGGACTCTACGTTTAAAGTTATGCATGTTATCGCTCCAGTGAAGGGGTAAGGGATAATATTTGTGGATTGAAATGAAGGAATGTAATTTTGACAAATTCAATGCAACCGAAGAGGAATTGCTGTCCCACATGAGCAACGTCTTCTGGAATGCAAAAGACTGGGACGGTAATCGGAAGCAGAGGTCCAAATAACCATTTTTAATTATTTTCAAGGTGTTGTTAAAATAAAGCTCAGTCCTATTAATTTGGCTTTTCATTTAATATTCTATTATAATTATTTTGAAGCATTTTAATTCCTACTAGAAAAGTAAATAATGTGGCTAGACTCGCGTAAATAATAGGGGCCAGACCGGGGACAGATCGGGCGTTTGATCGGGCCCCTCGACATGGCTCCGAGGTGGCTACGTGTTTCATGATGATTCTGGCCCTGACTCGATTTCCACATCAGGGCCCGATATGAACGAGTCTGGGCCCGGTCGGGGCCACGGCGAAATTTCTGCACGGGCAATAATTTTGTCAAGGGATAATAGAATATTATATTATTTATAATGAAACGGAGGATACCAGCGCACGAAGGAAGTCTAGGATAATTATTATAGTTCTCGCACATTAATAAATATATTTACATACATTCCATTTTCTAACAAATTCCAAAACAGCACCGTTTTTAGGCAGTTTTGGAACAAGGAACAAACACCTTTATTCCAGTCAGGCAGGGAAATAACATAAACGAAAATTATTTGATGGTGATAGAATATTATTTTCATAACCTGCATTAAGTGGTAAACTACCACTGAATAGTTACGTCTACTTGGAATACAAAATTTAAAAATCGCATAATATTGAAAGAAATACAGACAACATTCATACAAATTCTGATGCTATTAACATAATGAGTGTTTTTTTTTAGCTTGAGACATATTTTTTTACAAAGTTTTTCTTTTTAATTTTAAAAAGCGTCTTCTAGAAAATCGAATTTTTAATTAAAAAAAAAAAAAACTAAGAAGAAAGTTCGAGATAGCTGAAAAAAGTTTTCTTTAATAAATATTTTTTTATTGAAATAATCAAATATTTGTACCAAAGAAAAAACTTTTTTAATGTTTAAAGTGTTTAAAAATTATTGTTTACATTTAAAAGAACAATCATTGAAAAAAATATATTTCTAGCTAACAAATTTTGGATTGAAAATGTACATAGTATATATATTTTTTTAATTACAAAAAATGTTCTCCGAAAATTGTTGATCTTATAAAAATTAAAAAGAAACTTCGAGATAAATCAGTGCTGATTTGAATCCTGCAATGTTTGTTTGCAAAATTTCATTAGATTCAAAGAAAATTTAGGGAGAAATTTTTGTTCCGTTCGAGTCGCACGTGTTTTTGCATTAATTTGTTTACACAATTTTTGTAGAATTATTTTTGTTTCAAATTCATACATTAATTTAATAAAAACTTTAAACAATGAACGAAAACTTCTTTGATGAAAATATTTTATTATAGTATTTTTAATAAATAAACAATATTTATTAAGAAACAATTTTTTAATTATTTAAATTATGGAGTTTTATAATTATGGAATATTCTAGTTCGGATATTTTATAAACCGGCAATTTTGTTTCGGGAATTTTATTATCTGGAAATTTAAAGTTCGGTAATATTATAAGCGGCTCGGGAATTTTATTATTTTTGGAATTTTATTATTAGGGAGTTTTACAGAATCGGGAATGTTATTTTTCGAAATATTTCAGTCGTCCCTAGAAGTAGAGAAAAATTGCGGTAATTATAATTTAGACTCCTGGATCTTGTCAATTTTTTCTTACAGTTTACACTTTTTGTTATAAGCTATAGGTTAGGTCAAAAATAACAAATTCTGAGATTCAAAATTGCTACAACGCGAAAAAGTCAAAAGTTTAAATTTGAACGTTGAAATGTGAAAATACTTTCTTACTTTAGGCGCTTCTTTTGAAAGCCGATCCTTTGCTTCCAGTTTTCTTTTCAGAATATATCTTGGATTTAACGCATTTTAAATTAAATGAAGTATGTATACAAGTGTTTTTTATTAAAAATATAAATTAATTAAAATATTTTACTTATTTTTCAGAATTGTAATTTATAACTTTTAAAATAGAATAATTGCAGGTTAAAAATGAAAAAGTAGACTAATTTCAAATGTATAGCGTTTATATTATATATTTTGAACCATTTAAACCTCAGACCATTTTTAAAATTTTTCAAAACATTTTTGAAAACTTTTTTAAACACTTTTTCTATATAAGAAACAACATTCTTCCATCTTATAACTGTTTTGGAGTACAAAATAGCTACAAAAATCAGATTTTCACTGAAGAAATTGTTAAATAATTTTGTTTCGTATAAAGTCAAAAAATAAAGAATGTATGCACTTGGAATATCAAAAAGAAAGGTGTTTTTTATGCTATGATGTTCTTCATAAGGCTAATCGCAATTTCAAAAATATTTAAAGCTTTAATAGCTGTGACACTTTCAATTTGTAGCATTTAGTATATTGAATAATTAGAAATTTAAAGCTATTTAAATATACAAGAATTTTTGAATTGAAAGTTTTCGATAATTTTAGATTGAAACATTTCAATTGATTTAGTTACAAATTAAAATTGTTTAAAGTTGCAGGATTAGAAATGAACGTCTTTGAATACTTGAATCATTATTTAGAACGACTAAAGCCGTATATCTTCAGATAAATTTGAAAGTAGGACTATTGAAAATTAGGATTGCTTGAAAGAACTGAACAAATATTTAGTTTCAATAGCTCTTTCAAAGGGTGCTTTTTCAAGTTTGATTTATTTTCTAATAATTTGACTTCCCCACAAATTACTTTTGTTGTGAGAAAATAACACGGGATTTTGGTCAAAATAAAAAAATATATATTCAATATTCGCTCAAGGTCAATTTGTTGAAAGTACTTGTTTCTGAATAAATTGTCTCTATTATTGTTTCTCATTTCGTTCTGTCATTCATGGATTGTGTTTTTCCTAGAAAACATTTGAAATCTGATTTTTCCCGTTAATAAAATAATAACTAAAGGTCACTCAAGGTGATTTTCAGTACAAATTATTAATTTATAAAAAATATTTATCAAACTATAGGACGGATTTCTTGCCCGAAGATACAAACCTTAATTGTACTATAGTAAGAACAACTTGAAAAAATGAGATTTAAGCCAAATTTTGTGAAGAAAATTAACCTTAGTTGACCTATAAATATTCAGTTTATTTCTCGAAAGATTTCAAACAAAAAACTCTTCGAGGCGCTTTTATTACAACAATTTTATTAAAGAAAAATATTGTTTATAAAAATAGTATAATTTTTAAATATATTTCTTAAAATAAAAAATTACCAACGAGACTTGTAGAAAACATTTTGAGGAATGAAATGATTTTCCTGGAAATTCGAACCGAAAACTTAATATTAAAAAAAAAAAAAAAAATGAAAGCTGTGCTAAATTGAGCTAGACTCACGACTTTTAAAAACTGAACTGTAGTTCTAGTATTAAAAATTGAACAGTAATTGATTTGACAAGGCGATTCTGGATCTGTTCAAAATTGTATAAATAATTTACATATTTTAACGTTAAAATTTGAACTAATTCAATTCACAAGCCTTAGTAGTTGCACAAATGTAAAAATCCGACTGAGTCTTCATAAACAATGTTAAATTTGAAAATCACTTAAAATTAATAGTTTCATAAATAAACGCCTTCATTCAATTTCAAAATATTTTTCAAGCATTGTTTCAGTATAAAGTATTCCATTTTTAACTTATTAAATTTGGAATTTTCAAATTAAAAAAAAAAAAACAGAACAATTTTCAATATTAAAACATTTAAAACTGAATTGTTACAATTTCAGAATGGTAAATTTAAACTTTCAAAGTTACAATTATAATTTTTCTAATTTTGAAGCTTGTAATTTAAAGGTAAAAGTGTTAAATTTTGATTTGTAAATAACAGTTGAACAACGATTAATAAATTAGAAAAAATGCGAATAAGTTGGAGGTTTTTAAATGTTTCGAAAAAAAATTAGGAGCTTCTCAAGAATTTTGAAAGATTTCCAAACAAAGTTTGTTTTATTATTTCTGGTAATATTTTTAATGATTTTTTATTTCGAAAAAGTAAGTTTAAAAATATTTCAAAACATTTCAAAAGATTTACAAAATTGGAAAAAAATCTGGAAGCTTTTGAGGCAATTTGTTTTGCAGGATTTTACAACAAGTTTAGGAAATAGGGGAATCATTTTAAAAAATATTTAAAAGTTCCGAAAAAATGTCAAAAATAATTTGAAAAGATTTCAAATTATTTAAAAGAAAATTGATACTTTTGATAATTTCGAAATTAAATTTTGACTTTTAGTTTTAAAAAATTACATAATTTTAAGAGAATGTATAAAAATATGGGACGATTAAAAAAATTCCGAAAGGGATGACTGAAAAGTCCCGAAAAATGAAATCTCCGAATTGGAAAACTTCCTACATTTCCTTCGAACCTAATAACATTTCTCAAACAAACTTTGCAGGATTCAATTCAGCACCGATTTATATCGGAATTTATTTTATTTATTAATTGTTTTTAAATTAAAAATTTGATTTTTGAGAACGTTTTTCGTATTTTTTTTAAATACTATGAACATTTTCAAACAAAATTTTTCATCCATTTTTTTAATCATTATTATTTCAAATTCAAACAAGGATTTTTTAAACTTGGAACATTAAAAACGTTCCTTTGATAAAAGTATTTGATGATTGTATTTCCAATAATTAAATGATATATAATGAACAACAATTTTTTAAACTATTTAAATTCAGGAATTTTCTAGTTCGGATTTTTTATAATTCGACAATTTTCTGCCAGGAATTTTATTATTCGTGAATTTTTCAATTCGGGAGTTTTATATTTCGGCACTTTTATTAATTCAGGAATTTTATTATTTGGGAATTTCGCAATTCGCGAATTTCACAGTGTCGGGAATTTCACAATGTCGGGAATTTTATTTGTCGGGACTTTTCAATCGCTTTGGAAAATTCTCGACAATTCTAATATTACCGAATTTGAAAATTCCCTACAGAAAATTTCCGAATTATAAAAGATCCGAACTAGAAAATTCCCCAATTTAAACAGTAAAAAAATGGGTTTTTAACCAATATTTTCAAAAATAAAATAATCGAATATTTGTATCAAAGAAAAAACTTTTTTAACGTTTAAACTTTAAAGTTTAAAAAAAATATTGTTTGAATTTGAAATAACAATAATTGAAAAAATATATTTCTGGATAAAGAATTTTGTTTGAAAACGTGCATTGTTCTTTTTTAATTGAAAAAAACTTTCTCAAAAATCAAATTATTAATTTATTTGGGGCAATTTTTTTGCAGAATCTTACACAAATTTTACGAAAAGAATGGGAATAATTTTGAAAGCTATTTTAAAGTTTTGAAAAAAAGTTCAAAAATATAGATTGAATAATATATATTATTTGTATTTTAAATTTTATACCACATAAAGTACGTAAATATTTCGAGTAAGCAGTATCATTTATAATAGTTCACAGTTTAATTTTAAAATAGATTGTATGGATCATGATATTTTTTATGAATGCGCTATTGAAATTCGATTCAACTAATTTAACTTTTTTTTTCAAATGCGAAACCTAATCTGGCTTGGATGGAACTGCCGTCTCAACCTCTATTTTCAATTTGAATGGTTCTTGTCCGAGCTCAGTTATCGACGAGTATGATGAGAGTTGCTCACAGCGCTCCAAGTGGCTGTTGGCAAACTATATCGATGGGTGCTAGCGACGGGTGGTGGTGGCTAGAGGGGAACTGACCATTTTCGCCGGACGCGCCGTCTATATTTATCGCGGGTAACTAAGCCCACACCGCATCTACGTTTATAATATCTTTGGTATAGGATCACTTTTTTCGCGAAAAAGTATTGGATTTCCAATACTTTTTCCCAAAAAAAGTATTAGGTCCAATACTATACTAATAATCCTTTTTCGTAAGGGATTCTATGATCACAAAATAAATTCCACTAAAGCTTTTTTAGAATTTAATCTCGTAGAGAATGTTAATGTGCGACGTATGTTGTTGGCTTTAGGGTCAGGTGAATTGAAGCAAGTTAAATGGCTTCAAACGTTTCGGCACAGAGTGGTGGCCCTCATCAGTGAATTTGGTTAAATCTGTGAAAATTACACAATTTCTTGTAGGTACGCAATTTTACAATTGAAAGTGTTATTGTAAATAATTTGATAAGTGACAAGTCAAGCCTTTTCTTCGACAGACGATGTTTGAGAATTTCAAATTGTAAATTTGTTATGTCTTACGGTCCACATAAAATTAAATGAAAATTGAGCAAAAAACATTTTTCGAACTCAGAATTTATTAATTAAAAAACTCCTTTCTCCATCCTTTACGTACTTTTTGGTACAATTGCGTACATTTTTCAAACGGGTTTTAAAAACCGAGATACAATAATGTTTCAAATTAGCAATATTAAACAGAAAAATAAGAAATAAAAAGAATGAATTCATAAATGAATGTAAATTTGTACCTGAGATAAGAATAATTTCGAAGAGTAAAACAAACATCGAAAAGGAACATAGAAAACCGATGTCAGTTTTGAAGAATTCAAGTAATTTGAAAACTGACATAATCTTTGAATATTCTTTACAATGTTTTCAATTTGTAAACGTAGACATTTATTTGAGACTTAAATTTAGTTTTTTGAAAATAAGTGATCAAATTATAATTTAAATTATTTACATTAAGTTTATTTACATTTCGTTGAATATGTGTTGGAAATAAGGCATTATTTCTGCACCTTATTAAGAAAGTACGTTGTTCTTTAAGAATAACTAATTTTCTATTGGTATTTTTCCAATCTCCAATTTGTTGTCTTATGGCAGCACCATACCTCTCAAAGATGTAACAAAATAACCCATAGTGTCCAAAACGTTGTTGACTTGTTGTATTGTAAAATGATTTGATAAGCGACGAATCAATCCTTTTCTTCGACCGACGATTTAAAAAAACTAAATTTAATTTTCAAACTAAATGTCTATGTTTAGAAATGAAAAACATTGTAAAGAATATTCAAAGATTATGTCAGTTTTCAAATTACTTGAATTCTTCAAAATTGAAGCTGGTTTTCTATGTTCCTTTTCGATGTTTATTCTTATCTCACAATCAGGTACAAATTTACATTAATTTGAGAAATTATTCTTTTTATTTTTTATTTTTCTGTTTAATATTGCTAATTTGAATATTATTGTTTCTAGGCTTTTAAAACCCTATTGAAAAAGGTACGCAATTGTACCGAAACGTACGTAAAGGATTGAGAAAAGAGTTTTTTAATTAATAAATTCTGAGTTGGAAAAATGTTTTTTGCTCAATTTTTATTTAATTTTATGTGGACCGTAAGACATACAAAATCAACAATTTAAAATTCTTGAAAATGTTATTCTTTCGTTAATATCGCAGTTGTAAAACTATATAAAATTATTCAATTTAAAATTTTTAATTGAATTTTGTTTTATTTTTATATTATTAATAATTATTAATGAATCTTTGAATATTCTTAAAAATGTTTCAATATAATATTTGACTAATTATTTAACTGCAGTGTGTTTGATAATTTCGTATTTTTACTACAGTGTGATTCTGGAGGAGAAACATTTTTTTTACTTTCACAGAAATAATTGCTAATTATACCAGGAAATTCATAACATATTTCAATGATTCTTTAACTATAATGTTTAAATTTTTAAAGCATAATTGAAGAATTATGTAACTACAATGTTTTTGCTAAATTTGCATTGTTACTATGTCAGTGTGAATTTCTGAAATAATTTTACTTTCAAAGAAATAATTTCTCATGATAACAGAAATCTCACACGGATAAAAATGGATGTTTAAAGATAACATCTAGATGTTCAGGTTGGACATATTTTATGTTTAACTATAGGAAAGCATAATCTAGACGTTCGAAGTTAGTACCTGTAGAATTGTAGATATTAAAAAGTGAGATGTTACTCTGTGA
Source organism: Andricus quercusramuli (assembly GCA_932178445.1). Classification (NCBI taxonomy): domain Eukaryota; kingdom Metazoa; phylum Arthropoda; class Insecta; order Hymenoptera; family Cynipidae; genus Andricus; species Andricus quercusramuli. The sequence continues at coordinate 23,636 of CAKNXH010054518.1, forward strand.
CATCCAAAATGTTCAACTGAAATATCCGAAATATTATATTATGCATGGTTGTGTTGAATAACGGCTGTAAAAATTTGAGAATTTTACTTATTTCTGATCATTTGAGAAATTAATTCATACCTTATTTGTGAATTTCAAATTAAACATGAATGTTCGTACATGAACGTAGAACAGATAAAGGGTATGGAATGTAAATCAGATGATACAGTCAGTCAAGTTGAGGTTATGTTTAATATTTATAATTCAAAATAAAAGAATAAAAAAATGGGGTAATTAAGCTGAGAACGAATCAGCATTTAAAATTCCATCTATTTTAGGTTACTTGAATTCAAATTTTACTTTAACCCTTCGCTGGCACACTGGAGTCAAAAAGACCCCAGGCATGTTAAAACTTATCTAAGTCCCTTCAACATTTAAAAATTGTACTGAATGTAAAAGGAAAATGGTATTAATGGTTATTAATTTGTTCGTGAAAAACGTCACTTTTCGCTCTTGTTTAACTATTACAATTTTTTTCTAATTTAAAATAAATTTTGAACTAAATAACCCACAGCATTCTTTGGAGCAACTCTTTAAGAGCTCTCTAAATACGAATTAGTGAAAATTTCACCAGTTGAATTAGTAAATGTATGGTTCACTAACCAAATAGTAATATTTTGATGTTTTACTTTTAAAATAGTAAATATTTTACTAATAAATTAGTAAAAGTTTTACTAATCTCAATTAGTAAACATGGTTCACTATTATTTAATAGCTTCGCTTTAATAATTTATTAGTAACCTAGCGCGATCACTAAAGAATTAGTGAACTTTAACGATTTCGACCAATCTGAAGTTATTTCCTAATATGACATTGCGTGCCACTTGATGTCACGATATTTGAGGTTCGCATTGTGTTATTGTGAAGTCACAAAAAGTGCTCAATTGTATCATTCATAATTTTGTTAATGAAACGATTTATACTGTTTGTATTGTGTAGGTACAATGAGCAAACATATATTAATCTAATGATTAATTGTATGATATTATAATATCACATTATAATTACTAAAATAATTTTAATTTATATTTTAACTTTGAGGTTAGGTTTATCAAAACAAAACTTCTAATTCCAATGATTCAAATGAGACAGGAAAATATTCGGAATACACAGGATGTGTTGTATTAATATTTTTTTTATAAGATAGATAAGATAAAAGTTTATTTTTCAGCCTGCTGGCCTTAAAAAATTGACTTGCTTACACATCCATTTTTTACAGAATTTCCTTAAAACTAACCCTTAAAAACTAACATCCATCCATTCCTTATCTCTAAGCCGCACGCTCGTATCGCCTTGCCTTCCTCGCTTCGCCTCGCCTCGCTCGCATGTCCCTATTTTTCCCATTGCCTCGCTTGCCAACCTCTGTTTTCGCAGCTAATACCTATTACTTATCTACTATTTACAATATTTACATCTTACTTATATCTACTTTCTCTCCTATTTACAATCTTTCCTTCTCCACTCCTCTTCCTCCTTCCTTCTCTTCATCTCCATCTTACCCACCACTCCCTTCACCCATGCTACTGCCCTTTTTTCCCCCTTTTCATGCAACAATGCCGCCATGCTTATCTCACTTCTTTCCACCTCCCCGCACTCCTCCAGCCAGTGCTCCACTCTTGCATCCCCCATTCCGCACAGTTCACACATCCTCTTCTCTCGAGAGAGCCAAAACCTATTGAAACCCTCCATACACCCACACCTCATCCTCGCTATAAGTTCCTGACTTCCTTTCTCTCCTTTCACACACAAATATTGCGCTCTTGCCCTTGGCATAATCCACACATAGTTCCCGTTAAATCTTGACTCTCTTATTCTCTCTTCCCCTTCTGTCTTCTCTCTCTCCATGCTGTTTTTCTTAACCAATTCATAAACCTTCCTTCCTTCCTCATGCATCCTTCTCACTTCATCCATCTGCAATCCATTCATTCTAAAATACCGTTCCCTCTCCGCCTCCATCTTCCCACCCCCTCCCCTGTTCTCCTTCTCCCACCAACACTCCCTAACCAGCCTACTTCCCCCCTCTTCCAAAAATTTCTCCTCATATTTACACGCCCGGCTCCCTGCTAGAATTCCTACACTCATTCTCCCCGTCTCCCTCCTGACAATATAATTAGGCGTGTTCCTTGCCAACCCCAGGGTCCACTTTACATACCTCTCCTGCGTTCTATTTACCTCTTCACTTTCCTTCCACCCCCACACCTCTACCCCATACAATAGCACACTCATCACTAGTGAATCAAACAATTTCATTCTCCTTCCAAAGTCATCTGCGAATAACTTCATTCCCAACTAGAATGCAATAAGCATATATTTCTGGCATGTATCTTCAATATCGACTGTTACCAGGATCGCTTTTATCAGGGTTGACACTGAATGTCGATTTTAAAATTCGCGAAAAAATTATGAGTTTTTTGAGACCGGGAAACACCGAGAAATGACCATTTATTTTTTGACAGAAAATTTAACAAATATTTAGGAGAAAAATTTCCCTGGCAGACCGAACGAACGGAACTGATACGCTACAGCGTATCCTTATAATATCCACATCGTATCCTCTCCGTATCATGCAAGAAAAACTCATTAAAATAGAAAGATGAACATTTCACTTGTTGAAATTCGGATTCTACGTGAAATTTTGCGTTAAACGGTCACGGAGTAATATATGTATAAAACTATATACAGGGTGACCCATCTTAATCTATAATTCCAAATATCTTTCAAACTACCCCATGTACGTGAAAAACGGTTTATACAAAAGTTGACCAGGACATAGGGGGCCATTAAACCGTACCATTTATTTTGACCTTGAGGTCAATTTTCAAGGTCACTCCAAGGTCAAACGATTTTTTAAAATGAGAACCCCTATTTTTGACTGCAGATTTGAATAGAGCAAGAAATTTCACCTCGAAAACGTACTATAAAAATCCTGTTTCTGTGACCTTGAAAAGGTAAAAAATGAAGGTCAAATGTCCCAAAAATTATCAGATGCAATTTTTCTGGTCAAGGTGGTTCACACTTTTACATTTGATCGACTTTTTTATGCATCTTAAACGTTTTCTTTACTCAGACAAGCACGTAAATTTAGAAAAAGGGCATATCTGATCGTTTTTTGGACATTTGACCTTGATTTTCGGCCTATTCAAGGTCACAAAACTGAGATTTCAAAAGTACATTTTTAACGTGAAATTTTCAGCTCTATTCAAATCTGCAGTTAAAAATAGGGGTTCTCATTTTAAAAAATCGTTCCGACCTTAAAATGACCTTGAAAATTCACCTAAAGGTCAAAATAAATGGTACAGTTGAATGGCCCCCTATGTCCTGGTCAACTTTTGTATGAACCGTTTTTTACGTACATGGGGTAGTTTAAAAGATATTTGGAATTATAGATTAAGATGGGCCACCCTGTATATATATATTATTAAAAAAAAAGTTAAACAACCAACGCAGGGTACCACTAAGAGCAACTACCATTTAAAAAGAAAATGTCAATAGCCCCCAGTAGAACCGCGGTAAAATACACCTATGGCCACGTCTCACATCCGTGAGATGGGTGGTCACAGGGCACGACGAAATCACAAGGACAGGCCAGTGAAACCCTCGTGTGTCTTGAGGACACGAAGCGACCTAAGGATGACAGATTTCTGCATCCATCTCGCAAGTGCCTTGGCACATTTTTGGCACGCGGGTATGGCTTTAAGGTTACGAACCAGTGATAATTTAGCACCTTCGAGAGCACCTATCACAAGGACAATTACTCGTACCGAATATTTTGGGTACAGTCGTTGCAGCTCTCTTTTAAGGTCTTGATACCTCTCCTCTTTTTCTTTCTCCTATGCAGTGATGTTGTATTCGGACGGAGCCGAGAATTCGATCACGAATATCGTTCGTTTCTCGAAGTCTTGGAGAACAATGTCAGGCCTCGAGTGCGCAACGGAGACTACTGCCCGAAAATCGTAGTTCCAGAAAATCTGGCACTTCTCGTTTCGGACAATTGACTCTATATCCCTTGGAGCGTTCGGCAGGGCAGGGTCGCGACCAACACCGTAAGAGCGACAAAGGTGGTAATAAAGTACTCTTAGGGCCGTATTATGTCTATAGATATACGTTGTTCCTGTGTGGGTCGGACACCCCGATAGTATGTGTTCTAGGTACTCAGCGTGTGCATGCCACGCTCTGCACCTATCAGTGGGAACTTCTTGACATAAAATGCGGGCGCGGTATGCTAAGGTGGAGATTACACCGTCCTGGCATGCGAAAATGAAGCCCTCTGTACCTGAATTGAGCCCTGATGATTTGAGGAAAGCAAAAGTTTGCTCCTTTGACAAGGACTGTTTTTCTACATTTCTGTGAAAGTTTCCGTGCATATGCTTGTCGAGTAGCTCTTGATGAAATTTACTAACCTCTGCTTTCTTTACTTCGGCTTTTAGACGTGAAGCATCTAGATGGAGTAATGCACTTTCCTCACTTCTGATGTTGAAATTCAGGCCAAGGGTCTCGGCAGCTAGCTCCGCGGCTTTGTAAAGGAACGCTCCTTCGCCAATCATCTCGTGGTTTCTGACCATCTTTAGGAGAGGATCTCTGCCATTCGCAACGATGTAAGCTGCTCTTAAAACAATTTGGTTATGCAGACATTGGAGATTCAGAAGTCCGCGTCCGCCTTGACGGCGTGAAATGTATAATCGCGGAACTGACGAATTGATATGCAAGCTTTTATGCATATATGCATGATCTTACGCGTGGTGACATCAAGGGCCTTAAGCTCGTTCTTCGTCCATTTAACCACCCCAAACGAGTAGAGTAGAACCGGGACGGCAAGCATGTTAGTCGCAGATACCTTGTTCAACGCCGACAGATTGGAAGACCAAATCTGTCGAAGAAGATGCTTGTAT
>CAKNXH010054519.1:0-18001 GCA_932178445.1 Andricus quercusramuli
CCGCATAATTCGTTGCATTGGGGAGTTAGCCCAAAGCAACGCGGCTGGCTGCAAGAGCCGGAGCTCTCTGCGATGGGATCGCCTAATTGGGGTGTCTAATTGTGTAATTGCGATGGGTTAGTCTAATTGTTATAACTGCTCCACGAAAATTAACCAAATGTCCGTCTTGATCAACTAAAAAATTCATGAATAGTATGTACCTGCTGACCATTAATGTATGTACCTGTAGTTATGCTACACTCAATACTCAAAGAATTCACTTTTATGATTGATACTGGTTGATCAGATTCATAAGCTTGTTTAGCTTCTAATATGCGTGGAGAGAAACCCAGCAAATGACCAACAGAATCTTTAGGTTCAAAATTTATATCGTGACTGCAATAAATTTCACTTTTTAACACTTTTTAACAAAGTCACATCTGAAGGAGATTATGACATGAATAATAAAAGGCTGTGTGAAGTGGCTGATGCTCAAGAGCAGAATGATGCTGTTAACCTGAATATGGTGCAACATATGATATGCTGAATCAATTCAAAAACTGGTGTATCGAAATTCAGAGCTCATTAGTCAAGTAGACACTAAACTGAATGCACTCAAAAATGGACGTTGAGAAGCAGCAGTTGGTGAAGGAGCTGCACAAGCCAGCTAGAAGAAATTACCAACGACGACATTTTAATATCCGTGGAATTGATGAGACCTGGCAAGCTGATCTTGTTGAAATGCAGCCGTACGAGAGAGTAAAGAAAGGATACAAGTACATCTTAACTGTAATTGATATATTTTCAAAATTTGCTTGGGCTGTTCCTCTTAAGTCCAAGAAGGGTGAAGATGTAGCTGCAGCCATGGAATCTGTACTTGATGAAGGACGCGTACCAAAAAATTTACATGTTGATAGAGGTAAAGAGTTTTACAACTCGCATTTTGAGAATCTTATGAAGCGATATAAGATAAATTTGTACTTGACATTTAGTAATTTAAAAGCATCAATTTGCGAGCGATTTAATCGTACCTTGAAAAACAAAATGTGGATGCAATTTAGCTTGCATGGTAATTATAAGTGGATGAATATTTTGAAAGATTTAATTTTTTCTTACAACGATACCAAACATCAGACTATTAGAATGAAACCAAAGGATGTTGATAAGCAGAATGAGAAAAGATTGTTGTTCAATGTATACACAAATTTCAGTGTGAAACAAACAGTTAAGAAGGCTAAATTTAAAGTTGGAGATAGAGTACGTATAAGTAAATTTAAGCATGTTTTTGAGAAAGGCTACACACCGAATTGGACAACTGAAATATTTACCATAAGTCATGTTAAGAATACCGAACCAGTGACGTATATGCTTAAAGATTATTTATCAAGATAAAGCTATTGCAGGTAGTTTTTATGAACAAGAACTTGGCAAAGTTAGACATCCAGACATTTATCTTGTGGAAAAAGAACTGAAAAAACGTGGAAATGAGCTGTTTGTAAAATGGCTAGGTTTTGAAGATTCTCACAATAGTTGGATAGATAAGTCTAGTTTGTAAGTATCTTTGAGTCAACGGCGATACCACGCTGAAAACACCAGTTCCCGTTAGATCACTGAAGTTAAGTAGTGTTGGGCGCGGTTAGTACTTGGATGGGTGACCGTTCGGGAATACTGCGTGTTGTTGACCCGTCGTGGGTGTGGTGGACCCACACTGGTAGTATTTATCCACCTAGAAACACTACCCGAATCGGGTAGTGAGGCAATGAACTTTCGACTTTGAAATGCTAATCAATTTTTTTTTTTTTTTTGTAAGTATCTTTGTATTAATATTAAGGTTTTTTCTGAATAAAGTTTTGATTATTCTCAAACATATGTATCTTTTTACTTACATATCTACCTGCCCTTAATCTAGTGAATAAAAAAGAAGAATTTCATTTAAGTTACATTTTTTATTCAGATTTTTTTTCTTACTCTCAACATAGATACAATTTTAATGTATAAAGGTACCATTCACACATCTGAGTTTTGGTAATTTCTTAATCACTTCTTCACACACATTTCGATTATAGAATGTAATCATTTCAAGAAACATAATTTCAAATTGCATGAGACTAGTGAATACAAGTTTCTTTATTGCCTTATTCTTTAAACTTGTATAATTTTGTTGTATATAAGATTTTACACTTTTCACACAAGGTGATTTCACATTGCGCCAAACACCTTCACCGATTCAATGATGACATCTTTTGTACGTGGAAACGGCATAAGACTCTGTTCCAGAAGATACCGGTCGATACAAGCACTGACTTCCTGGAGAACAGCAAACATTGTTTCTTGTAGTACAAACGGATGATATTTTCGAGTATCTTGAATCTGCTACAAAGCCACTATATAATCTCCAAAAGATGTAGTCATGTGTATACGGAAAGTTCCACTGTCGATGCATTGATGCTTCTCTTGACCATCAAAGAACAGTGAAATTAGGTTGAAGTAACTTTTGAATAATTTCCAATCTTCAAGATACAGGGTTACACTTGCACTAGGATGACTGGCTAGCAATTTCACTGCTGAGGCGAGCTTTCCATCTTTTTTAAATTCAGCACCAATGATAATTTGCTTTGTGAATGATGAATTTAGATTGTATGCGGTGGAATGTAGCATTTGATTTCGAGGCGTATAAGACATGTTGATTGCACTGAAGGTTTTCAGACACTGAGTGATGATTGAAAATTGCACATTTTATATATTTTCCTTTACAAATTCGATGGAATTGAAGCGTCCTCCCAAATACACCATTTCAAGGTGTTGATCATCGCAGGCTTTCTTCGTTTGCACGAACAGGTCTTCATCCTCTTCAAACAGTTTTGCAATTCTTTGAGGTAGAAAAACTGAGAATTTGTTTACTATGATTACGAGCATTCGCAATCCATATTTTGTTTTAGCTTTCTTGATGTCTGTTATTTCGTATCCTTTGTTAACATCTAGGTCTGACAGCTTCTTTGTTGGAAGGAAGTCTTCACTGACTGCGATTTTGTTTAGTTTTATGAAATCAATTCGCACTTGTATCACTTGTTTCAGTTCTCGAATGTTCTGCAGAAATGAGTTTACACGACTTTTCAATTCTTGTTGCTTTTGTTCTTTACAATCTGACATCTGCCAACAAACTGGTGAAAGAGAAGAGCTGGCCTCCTTTTATAGACGCTTACCCCCTCCACCAAATTTCTGGTTACCCCCTCCACAAAATTTCTAGAGACTTGCGCAGTGTTGCCAGATATTGCATCATATGATGCAACAAAGTTCTGGAAGATTCTACATTATATACGACTCGTTTGGAATATATAATTTTTTGCAACGCCAAATGTAATGAGTCATTGAAATAACCTTGAACTTCTTTACTAAAATGCTATTTTTAAGAAATTACGCAGTATAATTAGTTCTGGAAGGTTCTAGACTGCCTAAGAATGTTTCTTAGTGTTATTCAAGTATTGCATCATATGACGCGATCGTTCCAGAAATTGCGTGGTATAATTGCAACATAGTTCTGGAAGCTTCTACATTATATACAACAAGTTTGGGATATAATTTTTGCAACGCAAAATGTAATGAGTCATTGAAATAACCTTGAACCTGCTTACTAAAATGCTATTTCAGAAATTACGCAGTATAATTTGAGTTATAGAAGGTTCTAGACTGCCTAAGAATGTTCCTTAGTATAATTTGAAGTATTGCATCATATGATGCAACATAGTTCCAGAAGATTCTACATTATATACGATACGTATGCGGATATAACTTTTGCAACGCAAAATGTAATGAGTCATTGAAATAACCTCGAACTAAAATGCTATTTCAGAAATTACGCTGTCTAATTTGAGTTATAGAAAGTTCTAGACTGCCTAAGAATGCTTCTCACTGATTATTTGCTCGCTGAATAAATACAGGAATTTTTAGTTGAATATGATATCTGTAAGGAAGCAATCAATCAACTTGATAGACAAAACAGGATGCCATGCATAGCCCTGCGTATCAAATTTCATCTGCACACCGGAAGCGATGAATCATCCTTGTTTTTCTTGCAATAACTATACGGCGCAGTAGAAATTGCCAGGACAATGCAAAATATAACCTTGAAAGTATTTACGCGACATTCTTCAGATAAGAAATAAACTTGAAGCTGTTTGTATGAATTTAGCTGGCACAATTGCGCAATATTCCTGTGACGTCATCATGAGCTTCGAGAATGTTCTAGAAGCTTCAGGATCTCTCGAGAATGTTCTAGAAGCTGAACAACACGGTCTCCATGCCAACCTCACACGGACACACGCACACAGACACACACTAATACTAATTGGTCCAGAAACCCCCTTACTTATCTACTACGGTGCACTCGAACTCAGTCCCGCGGTCAGAATTTAGGAGAGCGGCCGTACTCGAACTCAGCCCCAATTCAATCCGGCGGCGCTGTCTCCTCCGTTCCTTCTTTCCCCCACCACTGGCGGCCCCATCGTACCACCGTACGGGGAGGAGAGAATGAGCCCGCGTAAGTGAGAGAGAAGAAAGATGTACTGTTTCCCAACATTTTCCCTTCGCACTTACTAGCGCAATAGATTCCAGGCTTAGGACTGGCAGCATTTATTATTATTCTGGCGTGTTTAAAAAAGTTGGGGAACATATATTGTCAAATGAAATACATTTTTGAAAGAAGCTTGCTATTTTCCAGCATATCAATAATTAACAAAACTATACTGGTAAGAATTTGCGCGAAACCTTGCGAACTAACTCGATTCTTGTCAAACTACCATTCTGGAAGGACATCATACTTTCAAAAAGGAATTGTTCTTTTTCCAAAATTTCACCCCTTCTTATCCCTTCACTTCTCATTTTTATATATGTGTCAATTTGCACATTCTTTAAAGCTTGAACAAAAAGAAAAATGTTAGGGTCGGAAGTGTTAAACATAGCGTTCAATTTCGTATGATAAGATTCGCAATCGTTTGTTGCTCGCGTAGTTGTTGGAGAAAACTCAGCCCACATCTGAGGTGGATAAGATGCATGTTTCTTTATGTAATATCCTAAAATATTTTAGGATGTTAGTATTGTGTTAGTATTAGTTAGTTGAGGTGATAGTATTGTCAACCTACTCACAAGCAATTACAATTACGTACTGGACACGTTGCCCCTTTCCCTCCCTTTCTGCAAAGGGGATAAAGTCAACCGAGTGAGAGAGGAGTGGGGGGAGAGTGACGTTGACTCAGAACAGCTCCGGGCAGTCTCTTCACGGGACTGAGTTCGAGCGTTTTTCTGACCGCGGGACTGAGTTCGAGTGCAGCCGGGTGGCCACCCTGTTAATTACCTCGATTGCCTCTAACCCTAGAAACATTTCTTGAGATGCCAAATACATTTTTTTAAATGTCTGAGTTTGTGACACGAAATACATATTTGGTTACCTTATCCGCCAGACGACTACACTTCTTTTAATAAATCGTTACACTTACCTTGAGATAAGAGCCGTAGTACTTGGTAACATAGGGGCTATCGCATTGTGACAGAACCATGATTTCTTGTTGAATGTCTTCAATTTCATCTTCTGCTTCCTCTAGGTCAATAATTTTGATGGCCACAACTTGTTGAGTCCTATTGTCGATGCCTTTAAAGACCTCACCAAAACTTCCTTTTCCAATTCGTTCTTGTTTGGTAAATATCAACTCGGGGTCTACCTTCTGAAGCAAGAAAGAATTTCCCGATAAGTCATCTGATTTCTCACATTTTTTTAGTAATTTATAATTGTATACAATATTAAAGTTCCATTGAGAAATTGAATTTAGAAACGCACAGGAGGACGGAGTGGAGTAAAATGCTAAAATTAATCGATCATTTGAGTCAAGTCAAAAAAGTTGTTCTTGTTCGGCGGTGAAAAATGCAAAAGAAATATGCTGCTGATAGTAAGGATCCACGCGGTCTTTTTTTTTTGCAGAGTTTGGAAATTCTTGAATTTCAAAAATATGAAATTGCAAATTATTCAATTTTCAAGATTTACATTTCAATGGTATTCAATTTGAAACTTTTTTTTGTCTAATCTTCAACGAAAGTGATACATTTATAACTGAAATGATGAATGTCAAAAAAAAAACAAGAATTAATGTTAAACTAAGTAGTTCAACTTCTAACCGAAACAGACCAAATTTCAACCAAAGAGATGAATTTTCTCCAAAACAGTTCCACTTTCAACTTGGTCATAGTACTTTTCTACCTAGAAGACGAATTAACAACACATTTTTTTAACTAAGTACTTCAACTTTGAACCAAGATGTTGAAATCTCCAACCAGAAAGAATAAAATGGTGAATCTTCAGCGGGAATACGTATATTTTCAATTGAACAAATTAATTTTTTACACTTAAAAATAAACGAATTTTCAACGAAAAAAATACAAATTCTCAATAAGTAATGTAATAGTAGATATTTCAACCCAAAATATTTTTATTCTAAATAAAAAACAGAATCCAACCACAAAAGAAGAAATTCTCGACCAAATTAGTTCAATCCTCAACCAAAAAGATTCATTTTCTATCAAAAAGTTTCATTTTTAACCAAAAAAGATTCAAGAATAAACATTTAAAAATGTTTAAATGTTTAAGATGGAACGGGACAAAAAAAAAGATTCAAATTGAATACCATTGAAATGTAAATCTTGAAAATTGAATAATTTGGAATTCCATATTTTTGAAATTCAAGAATTTCCAAACTCTGCAAAAGAAAAGACCGCGTGGATCCTTACTATCAGCAGCATCTTTCTTTTGCATTTTTCATCGCAGAATCCGTAAAGAAAAATGTACCTTTTGTAGCGCAAACATTTTGATCACAGCATTGATTTTGCGGAGCATACTTTTCATTTCGTTGCATCTGTTTTTTGGCTTTCGAGGAAGCCCAACATAAATCACCCGTTGATAATTAATGCACACATGAATACAGTCATTTCAGAATGAAAATTCTGTTGACAAAAAATATATTATCATACTACATTACATCTCCTTCAGCTACAATGGATTACCCTTTCATTGTTACGAGATTAAAGCCTGTCACAAAAACTGAAATTATGAAAAAATGGCTCAATTACATTTTAATTATCTGAATCAATTTCTTGATATAATTTTGAAAAAATAAAAACAAAGTTTAAGAAACTCCTTTAATATTTTCACTAATAAAGGAAAGATATAAAGATCTGATAAAATATATTTTTTCAGAGAAAATATATACGATTATTAATATTTAAATAATAATTAAATAGCAATATAATATTAAATATAATATTGAAATATTTTATCTAAAATATGAATAACTATTTTATTGCATAGAATTTCTTTGATAAATCCCAATAAACGACCAACAGAATCTTCAGGTTCAAAATTTATATCTCGATTGCAATAAATTTCACTACGCATATATGTATACCATTAAGCGATTTCCCTTTCGAGGTAGGCGTGACACTACCCGATTCGGGTAGCATTTATAGGTGGATAGTTTCTTGTAGTAAATAACTACAAGTGTGGGCTCACCACACCCACGACGGCTTTACACCGTTACTGTACACCACACCCACGTAATGTATTATTATTTGGTTTAATATAAATTTGAATCTCCTTTTTTATTAACTTTCTGTAGATAGAGCTGTATACCAACTGTATGCCAAGAACGTAGTTTTTATGAAGAGACAATTCAATCGGGGGGAAATTTTGAGTTTCTAGGATTGAAGTATTTCCCGATAAACAATGTTAATGTCAACGACTCATTTATGACGACGGTGAAAGTTTGACTGACTTGACATCACTAATTCTGCATGGTATCGTACATACTTTTAGATTTTGATTGATTACATAGAAGTATAAGACAAAAATGCCTACACACGAATGTATCATAATTGTTATATCTTTCATGATTGCATTTTACGCCACCAACCCCTAGATACTTAAAGAGATCCGAAGGTGGCCAAAGATTACCGAAGCTATCAAAGTAAATTAGTTCGTTGCCAACTTTTTTATATCCCACCCAATGTATCCATTACGCATACAAACACCTAGAAATTGTGGAATTTTTAAGGCTTTTGAGAACTCACGTAAATCTGCATCGGTTAATGATCGATGAGGTAACTTCGCTTTAAGTTCTTTCACTTTTTTTCAAGTCCTGCTCCTTGAGTATATAGTCTTACAGAGGACGCGAGATGGACATCGCCGATTCGACTGGGGCTTTACAGAATGAAAGTACATCAAAATCCATTAGGAGCCCATTTTTTCTTTTGATCTAATGGGCCTTAGTTTCCGAGATATCGAGGTTTGAGTATTTGCGCTTGAGCGCTGGACTAGCCACTGCTAAGCGGGGACACCGTACTTGGCGCTTACAGTCCGACACTAATTTTGTGATTAACGGAAAGTTCATAGGGTTTCCATATCATTTCTATACGGTTTTTTACGTAGATTGCGAATCTTGAAACGAAAATAACTCATCAAGTCAATTTTTTTAAAAACGGGGTTAAAAAATAAAAGCAAAAACAAAAAATCATTTTTGTCCCTTTTGGGAAAGTTGTTAAAACACTATAGTCTGGCTGATAGTGACTTTTCGGAAATTTATGGAAATTTTTAAAAATGAATTTTGGGCAATCTATGGTAAGTTACCATATTTACCTGTGAAATTACCATAAATGACCGAAATTTTTCATAAATTTGAGGATATTTGTGGAAATTTAAAACAATGAATTTTGGGTAATTCATAGTAAGTTACCATAAATCACCTCTAAAATTAACATAAATTAGGTTAACATTAATTTCATGCTTCAATATACAAAATCTAATATGCACTGAAATCATGACCGTATTTCGAGAAATGCATGAAATCATCCATTTATTATAAAAAATATCGTATGCGCCAAGGGGGAGTGGCACTTTTTCTCCCGCTAGGTGCATAATATACTATTTCCGTTCAAACTATGCATGATACGGAAATATGTTAAGAACCCAAATTGTTCACCTAAAAAATATCTATGAATTTATACTATATATATTTTTTCTTTGAAAAACAATATATAAACTTGATTTTCTACTTTTATCGAATATTATTTGTAAATATTTGACATTATAAACAGTAATTCTATTCTATTCACGGCTAAAAAAAACTATGTGTCTGATAGAAAAGTGGTTTTATAAAAATTGGTAGATATTTTTGAGATGACCAATTGTATGCAGATGACTTCCATCTTAAAATTTGTTGGCATGATTCACTTGAAAAATAGTCACTGTCCGCTGCACGATAGTGTTAAAAAACTTTCTCAAGAAACGACAAAAACGATTTTTTTATTGTTTTTACTTTTTGACTCCGTTTTCTTCCAAAAATTTGACGTGATGGATTATTTTCGTTTCAAGATTCGCAATCTACATAAAAAGCCCTATAGAAATGATATGGAAACCCTGTGGACTCTCCGTTTATCACAAAATTAGTGTCGCACTTCGAGTAAGCGCCAAGTCTGGGGTCCCCGCTCTGCAGTGGCGAGCCGAGCTCGGAGTCGAACGCTCGGGCGCAAATACTCAAACCTCGATATCTCGGAAACTAAGGCCCATTCGATGAAAAGAAAAAATACACCACTAACTGATTTTGATGTACTTTCATCCTGCGAAGCCCCAGTCGAATCGGCGATCTCCATCTCGCGTCCTCTGATTGTTAGATGAAGTCCTTCCTAAACATTGTTTATATGGCTTTGAATGAAGGCCTTTTCCTAGAGCAATGGCTTTAATTGCTTCATTATGACGTTATGTTCTTCAAGTTGCCGTTTTGCAGCATTTGAATCGTTTACAGCTTTTGCTATTTCTGCAGCCGCGCCAGCTAGCGCTCTAGCAGCACTTGGCCCGCGAAAACAGGTATCACGAAGGGGAAAAAAACCTCCAATTTTTTTTGCAAACGGTAAAATACGAGGTTTTTCTATATTTCTTTTACCACCAGCCTTCACAACAACTGCGCGTGCGCATCTGACTGCAGATTTTATAGCTGTACTAGCATCTTTACTATCAATCATAGATTTTTTGGCTGCAGTGACAATTTTCCTCAGAGTAGTAACAGATTTTTTATTCTTGAGAACCATGTCAAACTTTTATTTAATTTTCATTGCGTTTGTTATTCCCCAATCGGTTGCCTTTTCACCTATGCCTGCCTCCTTGGCAAACACATGTTTCCAAGCTTTTTCACCTAGTACTACGTCGTCTGCGTTTCTAGCCTCAATATTCTCTCTATTCTGAGTATAAGTGATATTGTGCTCCTTGCAAGCTGCGTCAAGATTATTGTTTCCTAGGTCACCCCGCGCAAGTCATTTGGCTAATTTTATGCCCGGTCCACAACACAGATATCCAGGAAGATGTAACTCTACAGGAAGATTATTAATGACTTAATTTAACAGTCCACTACCACGTTTCACTTTTCTCGAGACGAAACGTAAACAATAATAATATATAATAATATTATTATTAAAAATATTAAATAATAATAGTCACGCTCCATATATAATATTTTCGTCTTTTCAGACTAGATGGAGTCGTGAATTGAAATTGAAAACTTGATATTTAATTCACGACTTCATCTAGTCTGAGAAGACGAAAATATTCCCTGTATTGAGGAGATACACTTGATCGATATTATAGAATTCCAGTTGCACAGACGTGTAAAGACTTCTCTAGTGATCGACAATTACCATCTCTGAAAATAATAATAATAATAACAGATTCCCATTAAAATCTATATTTTATTAATAAAGCCTCACATTAACATATACATGTTTCTTCTTTCTTTTTAGTTTCAGTACCTATTCACCAAAAACTGACTTTGAAATGTAATCTTATTTAATCTATTCCTTTATCAGAATATATTCATACATAAAAGGCTTTTGAGTATGAAAAAAGCGATTGAGTATACAACAAAAATTAAATATTACATCAAAGTAGTTCAGGTGGTTATTTAGTAACGCTTTTCACTTCATTCTTATTAAATAAAGCAAAATTCTATATGTTTATACTTGAGAAATTTTTTTAAATCGCATCCTGTCGGCGAACAGTCAAAATTAGTGTCTGGAAGACAAAAGTTTAGAATGGAAGCGATGTGGATATTTGTGTAGTGTTAGTACCTGGGATAAAGGCCTATGTGTTTTCAACAGCAAATTCGCAAACGCAAGAAACTACGCGCTGTTCAAATTTCGCGAAACCATGTCTTTTGAAGATTGCGACCACGGTCATATACACAGGTCTGGGGGCTTTCGTGGTTGGGAGTAGATAAGTAGTGTAGAGCAAAGTTACAGTTACCAACAAAGAAGGTATTCAGGAGAGCGAGCTTATCATATGTCCAAAACGTCACGTTTTATAAACATCCGCTAAAACACAGTCGCCGAAGTGGAGTCCATAAGCTACGAGTAATATTAGGCTGAAGCTTGGCTTAGGCTTGGATGTATCGTGGTCACCATAAGCCTCCTGAAGATTGGCAGTTAGATTGAGACCTCCGTCGAGAACACTTCCTTAAGATAATTGAATTGCCAAACTTTTGGTATAAATTATATTTAGTGACGCGAGTCAATAATAAATAATATATCATTTTAAAACCCGTACTACAGTTCAGAAGTGAGATACACTTGTGCTAATTAAAGTGATGGTGAAACAAGAACTTATTTGTTTTCGAAGCGAAAAGAGAACCGTGTGATTTTTAGTGTGCGTGTGACGAAACGAGAAAGATCTAGGGCAAGTGTGGCTTATTTTTAGTCCCAGTTTCCCCAACACGATTTAAGGGTAGCTGGTCGAAAGGATGCTGGCGAAAATCGGAAGCGTCGGAAAACCAGAAGCAGAAGCCGAATGCGACGTAGCCGAACGACTAGATCCGCGAGTAAGGTTCCTGAAAGAAGACGCCAGGGTGAGTCCGATTTTGCAAAGTTAACTGAACTGCTTGCGGCTATCGTTTAGATAGGCTCGAAACGGTCTAACCAATATGTAAACGAGAAAGTTTTGCCAGAATTTTATTTAAAAAAAAAAAAGAGATTTGTCCGCAATGGAATGGCTGGATAAGGTTAATAAGTTTGCAATCATGTACGACTGGGATGATACGTATAAATTGTATTTGGCTGCATTAAAGTTAGGAGGGTTAGGAGGGTGAGTCCTTGCAAGAATATTTCTTCGAAAAGGTCAAAAGAATTAACCGGTTAAGTCTAGAAATTCTGGAAGGAAAAATTGTCGAGTTTGTGGTATAGGGAATCCATGGTGAACAATTGCGAACAAGTTTAGTAACAGGGAAAAAACGAACACTTGCTGAATTGAGTCAATGCTTGGGGTTACTTGCAGATGAAAAATCAAAAGAGAATAAAAATTGTAGAGATCGGACAGATAGTAAATATGCCGTGGACCAGGATAAATAAGAAAAAAACATTTAAACGATTCGATCGTGATTCTTGTTTCAAATGCGGGAAAAAGGACCATAGGAAAAATCGATGCCCAGATTTAGAAGGTAATGAAACAACCAGTCGGCGCAGCACCCTTTAAGGGTAGTGCCTCGGAAAATGAAAAAAAAAACGCAACCCAGAAAAATGAAAAAGATAAAATAAAATGCACGTATTCTAATAAACCAGGCAATTTAGGGAAGGACTGCTATACTAAAAAGAACAGGGATAGGAAGGAAAGGAACAGAAAACTACTAGCCGAGGGGACAGTCTCTCAGCAGGGGGATCAGGGGGCGTCCAACTCTCAAGTATTAGAAGTTGAGTCAGTCGAAGTGAGCGAGCCACTTAAAACATGTATATTTAATGGTACGGAAATAGTATGCACTGTTGATTTAGGAAGTGCATGCTCGTTAATTCGGGAAAGTGTCGCATGGAACCTAAAACTGAATTTTAAAGATACACAATGCATTTTATCAGCAGTTGATCACGCGATTTTTGTACCAATCGCACGTACAAAGCTTACAGTCTTGATTGATGATATCAAATAGTTCTGGAGTAACATTTGCTTTGGATGGTTCAACTAGAATAAATAACACTCATGAAGTCGCAGCGGTAGATGTTAGTCAAGTAAAAACTGCGCAGGAAAATGACGTTTGGTGCGAGGGACTTGATTTGGCAGAAAAAAAACGGACACTAACATTATTAAATGAGTTCCGTTTATGGGTATCATTCAATACAAAAGAGTTAGGCAAAACTAGCGCGGCAGAATTTAAAATAGCACTGACCACGGACGTGCCAATTTTCCGTAGACCTTATAGACACTCTAGATCGGATCAAGAAATAATAATGGGAATAGTGGCAGATTTGGTAGAAAATGGCATAATCCGTGAGAGTACATCTCCGTACGCAAGTTCTGTTATACTTGTCCGAAAGAAAAATGGGGAACCGCGTATGGCTACAGATTACAGGGGGCTTAATAAAATTACCAAGCGAGTCAAAAAACCTTTGCCAATAGTAGACGATCAAATAGTTCAACTTTCTAACAAACGGGTTTTTACGTCATGAGTTTTGAAATCCGGGTTTTATCAAATCCCAGTCCATCCTGATTCCACAGAAAAAAATGCATTTATTACAGAATATGGACACTCGGAGTTTACGAGTTGCATTTTGATTAGTTAATGCTCCTGCCATTTTTCAAAAAACTATGAACCAAGTTTTGAAGGGTTGTGCACTAGTTTACATGGATGATATTTCTAATTGCCACAGGAACAATAGACGAAGGCTTTAAACAACTAGAAATAGTGTTGAAGGCTCTTCAAGTAAACAATTTTAATCTAAACTTTACTGAATGCAAATTTTCCCAAAGCAGAATTGATTATTTAGGATGCGAAATTTCCAGTGAGGGGCTTAGACCAGGAAAACATAAGATTGATGCCATTTTGGAAGTTGCGGATGCAACAAATGTAAAGCAAGT
Source organism: Andricus quercusramuli (assembly GCA_932178445.1). Lineage (NCBI taxonomy): Eukaryota > Metazoa > Arthropoda > Insecta > Hymenoptera > Cynipidae > Andricus > Andricus quercusramuli. The sequence continues at coordinate 13,901 of CAKNXH010054519.1, forward strand.
CAGACAGTTTCTAGATCTTCCCGGGCATTTTCGCAAGTTCATCAAAGCATTTATGATCCTACTCGATAAACAGAATTGCACACAGACGCGTGTGCAATAGGTTTAGGGAAACGAGAAACGCATAATTGCCTACTACAGTCGAAAGACGAATTCTGAGGAGAAAAAGTATCACTCATACGATTTAGAGACTTTGGCAGTTTTCGTAGCTTTAATAACCTTCCGAGTTTATTTACTAGGAATCAAATTCACGGTCGTCACAGATTGCAGTGATGTACGTGCTACTGCAAATAAGGAAGATATACAGCCTCGAGTAGCTGGATGGTGCGTGTATCTCCAGGACTACAATTTCGAGATCGCGTATCGTCCTGGTGCACAAGCTGCACACGTAGATTTCTCAAGTAGAAATCCAATAAAATGTTGTGTAGTCAATGTGACAGAAAAATAATGGATTAAAGTAGCTCAGTTACAAGACCCCGAAATTAGCGTATTTCGAAAGATATTAGAATCAGGCGATAGACAATCAGATACTAAACAATATTTTGAAAAGTATGGCCTCAAGGGAGGTATTGTTTATCGAAGGACTGACACGGGTAACAAATGGTTGGTTCCTCGAATATCACGCTTTAATATGGTGAGATTATGTCACGATTAACAGGGACATTTTGCACTTGCAAGAACGTGAGAAAAAAACGAGAGCACTATTGGTTCAAAGGGATTAGAAAATTCGTTTCCAAATACGTCCATGCATTCCTGAATTGCTTATACTATAAATCCGCAGCCGGTCGCAAATCCGGGTATCTACATCAAATAGAAAAGATAGCCATTCCATTCCATACATTGCACTAAGTCAGTTGATTGCAATATTCCGAGTACCCACCCGGATAATTAGCGTTCGAGGAACGGCCTTCACATCTCACACCTTCAAGGCCTTTTGTGTGGAATACGGCATCAAGCTCGTACTCAACGCAGTCGCAACGCCACGTGCAAACGGTCAGTGTGAGCGAATGAATCGCACAGTCTTGAGTTCGCTTGAAGCTACTTGCGCCGGAAGTGCAGAGGATTCATGGGACGAAAATGTCAAGAAGGTCCAAAGTGCGATCAACTGTTCGATCAACAGGATTACTCGTATGTCACCAACTCAACTACTCGTTGTCTACAAATCGCGTAGTATGGCCGATGCAAAAATACTAGCGAAGATTCTGGACACATTGGATCAAGTCGACTTGTAGGATTTGAGGTCCGCGGCGAAGGCGTCTACGAATGAACAGCAAGATCGACAAAAAAGAAGATTTGATATTTGCAGGTAAAAACCAGCCTCATACTGTATCGGAGACATCGTTATGGTGGATGCCCACCCCGTTGCTACTGGCGAGAGTAGGAAGCTGGCAGCCAAGGCGAAAGGCCCTTTCAAAGTGACAGCAGTTCTGTCAAATGACCGGTACGAGGTCCAAGATCTTCAGGATTTGAAGAAATCGCCTAACTAGCGCAGTACTGTTGCGGTAGACAGCATGAAGAGATAGGTCACGTTTGACGCTACGTAGTAAGCTGGTGAGTAAATGCAGTAGTATCTGCATCGAATCAACCCAGCTGTCTCGAGGGCTGTGTTCCATATAATGGAAGTGTTAGTCGGAGTCGACGATCCTGAAGTGCAATTCTTGGTCAGGATTGTGACCGAACGGACGTTGGCGAGGCTAAATTTGGGCCGAGTCTAGTATACCTAGGTTAAGGAGTTTTCAACCTTATACTGGGTGGAGTTCTAGGCGGAGATCAGGACAAGACTAGGCGAAGTCTGGTATTCCAGGGTGGAGAAGTGGTCAAACTCATACTGGGTGGAATACTAGGCGGAGACCAGGACCAGGGTTTTAAAACCAGTAAAGCTAAGTTTAAGAGCGTCTGAATCTCCTCAGAATGGCCCTTACGAAGCGTAAATTAGTTCATAAAATGTTCCTATTCATTTACACAAGAACTCCAATATAAGGCCGACAGATTTAGTTCTTCCTAGAACTGCTGGCCAACGCAGTTTCTTAGCGCACAGGCAATGTCAAAAATGCGTCGCCACCAGTAGCGAGCGATAAAAGCGAGAGAAAAATTCAACATAAATGGTTCCTACGACCCTGACTGTTAACATTTCCAACGACTGATTTAGTGCCACGGCCACTGCGAACAACCACCGAAACTGGTCTTATATTGGAGTTCTTGTGTACTTCCTAATCTACAATTTTTCGGTGTTAGCTGTGAGTTAATTCGATACTTTCGACGGAATTGATCACTCCTGTGAGGGGATGTCTAATTAACGCACAGATTCCTTAGTCTAATCATGTGGGAACAAATAAAGTTGATCTTTTTTTCATTCTAGAATTAATTCACTGGGCTAAAAGGTCGAGGACGACTTAAAGGTCAGGTAGGCCGAGAGAACACTTCCTTAAGATAATTGAATTGCCAAACTTTTTGTATAAATTATATTTGGTGACGCGAGTCAATAATAAATATAATAATATATTATTTTAAAACTCGTACTACAGTAAGGGGGTTTCTAAGTCAAGATTCCTACCTTACCGACATCGAGAAACTTCTAACCTGCAGTGGGTCATGACCGTGCTAAGCTTCTAGAACATTCCTGATGATGTCGCAGAGTAATATTGCGCAATTCTGAATTCATGTAAACACCTTCAAGGTTATTCCTTATCTCAAGCATTTCGCGTATATACTTTCAAGGTTATATTTTGCTTTGTCCTAGCAATTTCTAGTGCGTCATATAATTATGGGGAAAAAACAAGGATGATTTATTACTTCGTTCTAGATATTCTAGGTATTTCTATTACTATTAGAGAACATTCTACAGCTGTAGTGATTCATGTCCGTGCTATGTTTTTAAAACATGCTTGATGATGTATCGATTATAATTTAGAATCTTCAAGAACTTGGACATAAAAAGGAAGATACAATTAAAATGAAAATTTTCTTGAACAATATAGGCAAGAAAGGTATCTAAATCAATGATAAAGCATTTCTTATGGTTGGACATATGCTTGGGATTCTTATCGCTTTATTCTGTTATCGAGTAGCGGGCGAGGACTAGAGGTAATATCCACGCGTATTTAAACGTTTTGATTTCAGATCCCTTGATGCACTGACCGTCTAAGGCTACATGCATTTCACTAGACTCTGCTTTCGTTCTTCAGAGATCAGTTTTTTTACTGCTTTAACTTTTATATATATATATATATATATATATATATATATATTCCAACATCGTTTCGGTTTCGATTCCTTTAGAATAGAACCGAAGGGTCTATAACAAAGCCACCAAACGCGTCCTCAAGTTGCGGATAAAGGGTACCTGTACCAAGGGTTTCTGCTGAATATAGTTACAATAATTAATAAGCAGTCGCGGGCAATTGTCCACGGATGGTCCCGAAAGAATAACCCCTAAGCGAAGGCGTAACAACCGTGCCGAAAGCTAAATGACACCTGGGAAAGGTGTCTTAAACGGTGGCTCTGGGATACCGGGCGATCTCTCAGAGTACCAGCCTTATCCTTGCACGCGGGGCCCCACAAGGATGAACGAACCCTTTCCCTAGCTGCTCGTGGGAACAAAAATGAAACCACCAAAACACCAACATATTGTAGATGCGGTTCAAAACGATCGAACGCACAAAGCACCCGATAATGGGTCGGCAAACCATGCCGATCATCCTAGAGTTCGGGGTCCTGAAAATAATTTAGATGGAAACACGAGGACGAACCGGCGAAACGCCCACATTGAGTGGATGAATCAACTTAAAAATGACGTGCTAGACTGCTACGATGCTAGCATTATCCCTGTTCACGGAGGCTTTAGGGCGCGTATGCACACTCTGTGGTGCCCGAGACACCCAGAGCTTCAGCACCTTTCGCATCAGGCTTTGCGAAATCCTTGGGTCGCTTCGTGTCCTCAAGACACACGAGGGTTTTGCCGGTCTGTCGTTGTGATTTCGTCGTGCCCTGTGACCACCCATCTCATGGTTGCGAGACGTGGCCATAGGTGTGATTTACCGCGGTTTTACTGGGTGCTATTGACATTTTTTAGATGGCAGTTGCTCTCAGTAGGACCCTGCGGTG
>CAKNXH010054519.1:18401-66653 GCA_932178445.1 Andricus quercusramuli
TGGATTTAAATTCACCGCCTATGCTTTAGAATCGAGATTAGAATCGATATTAGAATCGAGATCAACGTATGCGCACCGAAGTGCGGTCTAGAATCATTTTTAGGTTAAGAACAGAGCTGCGTATTATGAAGCCATGTGCACATTGATGATTGATGATAGCTGACGATATGGTCATAAGAAAGTGGCATGCAGGGAAAGGCGAAGCGCAAGGCCTCGGAATCCCCACCAGCCAATATCACAGAGCAGGCGGGAAATCCTACGAAAGGGAATTTTGACAATCGGCCATCATCAACCAGGGAGACGAAGAAGAAAAACATAAATGGTTAAATAAGCGAAACACATCAGGACGAGTCGACAATGCTACAAACTTTTTCTTCTGGAACTGTCATGGTTATGTAGGATTTTTAAACTCATGTATTAATTATGATAAGTTCGATATTATAGGAATCGTCGAAACATGGCTTACTCAAATTCCCAAAAACTTGTACGCGGACTTCTTTTCTAACGCTTTGAAAGAAAAATCAAGAGGTAGAGCCAGTGGCGGCCTAGCCCTTTTTATAAATAAACTTTATTATAATAGTGAGATAATAGATAAATTAGAGTATTGGATATTGGTTCGAATTTATAGCGCAAATAAAATTAATTTTATCGTAGGAATCTGCTATTTTAACCCGTCGGTAGATACAGAAGTAATCCTAGAACTTTTCGAAGAAACCTTATGCGCTCTGTCAGAGAAATACAACAACGTTCCTATCACTATATATGGCGATTTCAACTGCAGGGTGGGGGTATTAAGCCAGGGTCCACCTGATATGTTTACTCACACAAATTTTTCGATGTACCGAGAAAGTCACGATGTTGCGCACAACAGGAGGGGGCTGGGATTGGTAGAGCTGATGGAGTCGAATGAGTTTTATCTTTTAAATGGTAGATCGCGGAGCGACAATCCAGCCCAATTTACTTTTGTTGATGTACGGGGTAAAAGTGTCAATTACTTGGTTTGGTGCAATGCTGAGGCATTGGGTATACTTAATGACTTGAAGGTGGATCAATCCACACATACCTCGGATCACTTCCCGGTCTTAGTCTCCTCTTGTTGCTCTCCCACCTCAGCTGGTTTCTGAGATGGGCGGACGACAAACGGGATATCTTCTCGAACGAATTATACTTGTCTCACAGACTAGAATGTAATTTTGAGAAATTAGACATAGATTATCTCAATTCAAACCTTACCAAGGCGAACTTATCGACAGCGCCAAAAAAGCAGCTATGTGGTAAGTGAGAAAAAATGTTTCTGAGAAATTTTACCGTGACAAACCTTGGTTTGACTCTGACTGTCACCAAAGCAAAGCATATATTTCTAAGGCGTTGAAAGAAGCCAGTGAGGCAAATTTTTTGGATGAGGCTAAGTTGGTTTATGTCAAAGCTAAAAAATCACACCAAGCACTGATAGTTTATAAAAAAGCAAGCTTTGAATCCAATATCCTGGTGAGCCTTAAGAGTGTCAACGATAGCAAAACATTTTGGGATACTGATAATAGATTTAGAGGTTTAAATATCAAATCTACGATCCTTTCTACAAAAGCTTGGAAAAACTTCTTCCGTCTGACACTTCCTCTCATATGTCTGTCACCGTCATTGCTTACAGATGTGCGACCCCCATTATTGGATAGCAGAATTACAGCTAACGAAATCTTTTTTTCAATTAACAAAAGTAAATTAAATAAGGCTCCAGGGCTGGGTCAAATCTCAAACAATCTTTACAAAAACTTGCCGCCCAATCGGCTTCTTCATCTCCAAACACTTTTCAATAAAATACTTGAGAATGGATATATACCGCTGGATTGGACAAAATCTTTAACGCATATGATACATAAAAAACAAGACCCGGCCAATCCCAATAACTACAGACCTATTGCCCTTTTAAACTCACTTCCTAAAATTTTTACGCAAATTCTATTGGCTAGATTAGAAAAATAGGAGTCAATGTGTCATATTATTCCGGAAGCCCAAGCAGGTTTTCGCCGAGGTAGGGGCTGTATGGATAATATTTTCACCTTGGCATCTGTTTCACAAATTTACTTACAAAAAAAGAATAGACATATATATGCCATTGTTGTGGATTTCTCAAGAGCTTTCCCATCGGTCAATCACGCTCACATCTGGTCAAAACTTTTTGATATTGGGATCAGCTCAAAATAATTAGAATTATAAAAAGTCTATATGAGAGAGCCTCAACTTGCATTAAATTGGGCAACGAGTTCTCAGAGGAATTGCCTGTCACTGAGGGAGTTCTTCAGGGAGAGATTTTAAGCCCAATTATGTTTAACCTCTTAACCTCTTAACGACAAAAACACAATACCCCAAGGGAGTAGAAATCTCCCCGCCGGTTCCGATAGGGTGCAAGCCCCGGTGGCCGGTGCTGGTTCCATGGATTTTGGGGGGAACCAACCGTACTTTGACAGGAGCGTATGCGAGGAGCCGGGTGGTCCTTTGGACGTGTCGGAGGAGGTGGAAGCATCAGTGAATAAGATGGACATCGCACAAATGGATGCCATACTCACAGAGACGTATGGTCTCTGAAGAGTTAAGAGGCACCATAAAAGAAATGGTGGATTTCAGCAGCACTAAGAGGAATATGTGGCTATCACTCTTTGACGACCGAAGGTCTTCATAGAGATTTGATCGAAAATGATGGTCGAACTGCCCGAACGAGAGCCAAGACCCGAAAGGAGAAGGCGAAGAAGACAGACGAAAGCTGCACTCAGACTGATGGATCTGTGGGAGCTCCCAACAGCCAACCTGGGAAGCGTGAAAGGGAGCTTTCAACGAGTCCCGTTGGGGCAAATGTTATTAAACAGAGGGCGAAGAAACAGAGGACCCGCACTACCATCGTGGCGTCCTCGACTCTAAAGGATGAGGAGGTGGAAGGGATCGCTTCTACACCTGCACCCACGAAGAAGAAGAAGCAACCGACGAGAGCACGACCCGAGGCGGTTCTCATTAAACCGGCCGAGGGTCAAAGCTATGCCGAGGTTCTCAAGGACCTCAAGCAGAAGGTGAAACCGGACGCCTTTGGTGTGAAAATCAGGGGTGTCAGGCAAACCAGAAACGGAGAGATCCTTGTGGAGCTCGGACCTAGAGCGGAGGGCAGGGCCGAATTTTCGGCTGCCGTGAGGGAGGCTGTTGGGTTGGGGGGTACTGTGCGCGAGCTTGTACCCCGCACCGAGATCGAGGTCTTGGACCTCGATCCAACAAGTGAAGCGGAGGAAATCGAGGAGGCCGTCAGAAGCTACTTCGGTGACCGGGGTGTTGAAGAAGTGAAGGTCAGCCTCACGAAAAGACCCTTCAGAGACAACCTGAAGGCTTTCGTGAAGCTGCCAGAGGAGTTGGCTGCGAGACAGGTACGCACAGGATACCTGAAGGTGGGGCGGGTGTCCTGTCGTGTACATAAGAAGGCGAAAAGGGTTCGGTGCTACCGCTGCCTAGGCTTCGGCCATATGGCAGCCGGTTGCGATGGCCCAGACCGCACGAAAGCATGTTGGAGATGCGGCAAGGAGGGCCATAGGGCTGCGGAGTGCGAAAGTGCGCCGCAGTGCTACCTCTGCGCCGCAAAGGAGGAGAAATCCCGGACGGATCATCTGCCCGGGACCATGAGGTGTTGGTCGTTCCGAGAGGCAGTCTCATCGAGAAGACCTCGAGGACGACCAAGTTAAAGAATCGCACCCAACCAAGATGTTCGAAGGCCGACGAGCCCGTTGTGCGGTACAACCGCACTGCTGAGGACGATGCGTGCATCTTGGTTGGGTGCGCAAAGTTGAAATGCCAAGCTGGCCTAGTATGATGGCAGTCGAAGCACGACTTAGTGGCCTTACCCCCACGTCCTTGAAGTAATGTGAAAGCGGTTCCGAGGACATGGGTTTCCGGGAAAGGAGTTAAGGTTTAGTGGGTAGGTGCCGTTTGGTAAGTCCCACACTCACTTTCGTTCCTTGTGGACTGCGCGCCCGTGTGTGCATCTCGCGTGCACGTATATTAAGTGCATGCGCGTGGGATGCATATATTGGGCTCGCGGTCCCCAAAGTTCGAATGTGGTTGGTGCATGAGCATTCAATATTCGGCGTTCAATATTCTAACTAGAACTAAGTGCTCCTCATGGTCTTCCATTATTAAAATTCATGACTCTATTATAAAGAGTTCCTTATTGTATGCGGCTCAAATTATCGGATTAAATTATCTAGATGTCTTCGAAAAAGCACAAGTCCGTTTTTTCAAAAATCTTCTACGCCTGACTTTGTTGTCAGATTGGAGTTAGATCTACCATGTGTGTCATACCAAATATTAAAAAGGGTGCTGAATTGGGCGGGGAAGATTTTCGATATGGAAGGCTCGCGCTATCCGAAACTTTGTATGCTAAAACTAGTCGAAACCGCAAATAGCAAAAATTTTTAATATAACTGGCTAGGTCAATTTATTAGATGTCTGGAGGGTGCAGGAATAAGTCACAACTTCATGGATCTCAATGATCCCAATCTTATAACTCAAATCGATACTATATCTGATAGATACCGTGATTTTTCCCATTCGCGGGATTTGTTACGATTGGAAAACAGCAACTTTAGTTATATATACAGTTAAATCTTACACAATGATGCGCTACCCTAGGAATATCTGCTATTCAAAGCTGCTTTCCTATTTAAGGGCATTTTCGCTCAAATAAAAACCTCCTCAAGGTTCATCATCAAGTTGACCTCTAAAGCTGGAACAATTGTAATCAATCCACAACAGATTTGCCAGTTATGTAATCTAAGAGAAAATGAAGATCTTTTACACATCCTCATCAAATGTCCAATCTACTCGCCCGTTAGAAATCATTACTTGCGCAACATTGGTATGCAGGGTGTCTATCCACTGGGCCGATTCAAATTCCAGGCGTTTTCCCGGTTTTTCAAGGCTAATTCCCTGATTTTCCAGGAAAGTAAAAACACACTTTAATGCTTAATGATATATATTCATTATTATGAACATAACATATTACATGAACAAAACCAGCATCTTATATAGTTTAGCATATATTTTTACATTCTCATCTAGAGAAGGTATTAGATTTGTGTAAAATTTGACCCCCCCGGTTTTTGTCAAATGTCCACGTTTTGAGACCCCCTGAACCCGAAAAACAGGTTTTTACGAATGTGTCTGTCTGTCTGTATGTGTGTATGTGGGTGGTGATGCATGTAGATTTTTAGTCTGTTAGCACGATAACTTTCGAAAGAATTGACAGAATGGATTGGGCTTTGGTATACTCTTCAATTATCTTAAAATGAAAGTCAAGCTCGTTAGCCAGCTATTTTTGATAAAAATTCAAAATGTGAGACCATTTTGAAAATTTTTGATACCATTTTTTTTTCAAAATTTGAAAATTATATTTACGGCTGTTCATAGTACTCGGAAATTCGAACAATTTTTTCTCATAACATTTTTCGATAAACTGAAATTTTTCAGAGTTACAGCATTTTCAAAATCCAAAAAAAGAAACGAAAATTACCATTTTCAGTCGAAAAACGCACGATACGAAAAAAGTCAAGAGAAGAAAAATGTTTCTTTTTGCACGCCCTGCAAGATTATCATAACGACTTTTTGAATTTTCTCGAAAAATAGCAAATTCACATTTTTATTGCACAAAAAATAATTATAAATCCAAAAATTTAATTTTACGGCCAAACTATGCAAGATAGAACGAATGATGATTCACCAAAGTTTGTGTGTAAAAAAAAGATCTACAAATTTGTTATTGAACACTTTTTGATAGGATGTGCAGTTTTTGTTTTATCCGTAAGAAATTACATTGACAGTGAAAAAATCAGCCCGATAAGTGGGCACATTCTCATCAAAACTTTGCTTATTCCATTTCTTTTTTATCTCGTGTGTTTTTTCAGAATATTTCATTGTTTTTATGTTTTCAATACTATTTCTAACCATTGAAACAATAAAATAATCATGATTAATGCTCATGGTACTTGAAAATTTGTATTTTTACATTCTCATCTAGAGAAGGTATTAGATTTGTGTAAAATTTAAAACCCCCCCCCCCCCCCAGTTTTTGTCGAATGTCCATTTTTCAATAATCATTTAAAAATGTATCATATATATGTTCCAAAAACAACTTAGATACTTTTTTTCGCCCCTTTTCAGATAGTTGGAGAAATCTTTCTGATTGTATGATTAATTAGAAAGATACAGAAATGTACGCTGAAGTGAAGGTATTTCCTTCTTCATTTTAAAGCAAATACAAATTTAGTCATTTTTATCTGAAGAACATAGAACATAACATATTGTAATTGCGAACCGCGACAACCAAATCGCGCGCCGAGATCGCGCTCAAACTTTTGAGTTTACATTAAACGATGAACAGAAACGAGAGTGGAGCGCAAGGTTTACATCATTTTTAAACTAAATATTGAGCGCGAAGCGCGAGTGCCTTGATGAGAATGTGTTCCTTAAGGTCGATAGAACCTTAAGTAAATTAGTTTCCCTTTCTATGTAAAACGTACATAATTAAACCAAAAGCAGGTCATAACGATGAAGCTAACTAAGAGAGTGTTAGCCCGCGAAGCGCGAAATAGCGAGCACACGAAGTACAAAACCCTGAGGAACCGAGCTTAAAGCGCCAGGCAAATTTGTCCGAGCGCGTAGCGCGAGGTGAATATATTATCGAGCGCGAAGCGCGATATTCAACAGGTGTGCGCCCTAGTAATAATACTGCATGTATTTTCTCAACTCATAAAACTTAATTTTGAGTAACTGAGCTACTCAATCAGATTATAAAATATGAAACAATAACTGAAGTCTATGAACTCATTTCTTTGGTAGACATTTGATTTTGTCTTCAATCTCAGCAGCCTTTTCATCAGCATCTTGTACAATTTTTTGTTTCTTAATATTATATAATATAATAATAATAATAATAATAATATATAATATAATATTGGCGTATTTCTTCAGCCATTATTTTTTTCTGCTTCTTTGACTCTAATTTTTCATCCTCTTGCATTTTTTTCTTCTTTATGAATTCGAAATATTTGCCATGGGCATTTTTAGCTGCTTGAATCACGACTTTTGTTATCACGACGGATTGAACACCACCAGCAGCGTTAATGGCGTCGTACGTTATACGTAATGCTACGAGGCTTTGGTGACTTTGGTTTTCTATTATACAATCAGAAATAACTGAAAATCATCGCTAAAGAAACGCATTTCCGTGCGACATAATGAATATAAATTTGAAGAATTTCACCAGATTTCCAAAGGCCTTCATTTCTTCAATCTTTTCGGAAACTTGCGAGACTTATGTTTTTACAAAACGTTCCATGATATTTATCATCAAGTATCTTATATCTTCGTATAAGAAAGGTGCCATTCGAGCATTCGTTTGAAATTCTTTGAGAAAAGGCTCTTACCAAAGTAGCAGCCAATGAATTGGAATCTGAAAATTAGATCATAATTTTTTTTTTAATGTTATTAAAATTGATAGAATGATTCGCTTTTTAATATTTAATAGTTTTCGCATGTCCCTCTTTATTCTCAGTGTATTTTTTGCTACTCAAGTGACTCACAAGAGCAGATCTTCCCATTGAATCTATCTTGAAGTCCTTACCGCAATATGCACAAATGCATATTTGTTTCCAAGCTGAGATTTTTCGATCCATGGAAACTCTCTTTTATAACTCGAAAAAATAGGAAGTGAATTTTAGCTGTGATCCCATTGGTTTTTTGTAAACCGTTCACCTTTTAAAGAAAATTAGAGTATTATGACACTACATATATGTACCTACAACTATTGTATAACCAGTAGATGAAAACCTCTACCGTTTTAATTACAGGGTGGCCGTTTTAATCGAAGGAAAAAATTCCCAGTTTTTTCGTGGTAGCAAACATTTTTCACGGTCTGTGAACTTAAAAAATTCGAACTCTGAAGCTAAAAATTTTTCCATTTGAAGTAATAAAAACTGTGCTGCAAATTGAAGCACCCAAAGTGGAACTCTTGAATTTAAAAATTTAAAAATTCAAGTTTAAAAGTTGTTTAATTCAAAACTTTTATAGGCGAATATTCAATAATTTACACGTATAAAATAGAAGCTACTAACACTATTCAATTTAAAAAATTTTAATTAAGTATATTCAAACTCAAAAATTTATAATTTTTCAATTTTATAAATTATAAGAGTTCGAAGATGCAGATTCAGTTCCAAAAATATAAATTCACGTTATAATTTTTAATTCTATAAATTTATGAATCAATTATTGAATTTAAACATTTTCAAAATGATATCATTTTAAGCCTTTTTAAGCTAGATATATTAAACATTGAACAGTTATATTTTTTTATAAGCTGAACACTTCTTAAATTAAAAGTTAAATTATATTTATTTTAAAAAGCTGAAAAATCCTTGAAATGTTTCAAAATTTTATTTCAAAATCTTGAAAAGTCTACATGTTGTTTTACATTTCTTCACATTTTAAATTATTTTTGAAATTTCTTCAGAACCTCTCTAAACATCTTTTTAAATGATTCGAATTTTTCCTAATTTTTTTTAAATCCTACAAAATAGAAAAGATTTCCTCAAAATCTTTCACAATTATGTGTGACAATATTGTTAATCTTTCTGAATGTTTTTAAATATTCTCTTGTAATTAATTTTGCAAAATGAAAAAGCATTTTCAATTTTCCTAGAAATCTTAAGAAAAAGTTTTTTTTCTATTACAGTTTTTTTGTTCTTAGTTTTGAATATTTGATTTATAACTACTTATTTTTAATGAACAGTTAGATATTTCTTAATATCAAGTAATTGTTCTTTTTCTTAATTAAAAAATTTCAAATCAATTAAAATTTTTATTTGAAATTGGTTTAAAAATAAAACATTTTAGACTGAAACAATATTTGAAATTTAATAACAGCCTTCAATTATGCATATATTATTTCGAAGTTATTTTTAAATTGAAAATATTTTATAAAATTTCAATGGATCGCTGAAATTTGTTTAACTAGCAAGATTTTCCAATTGAAACAGTTTAATTTTTAAGGTTAAAATCTGAAAATTCTAAAATTGAGAATTGATTTCGAGTCGTCTTGTCAAATCAATTTATTATTCTCTTTTTAATCCTGAAAGTACAGTTCAATTTTAAAAATCATGAATTAATTTATATTCACAACTGATCAACTAAAAATATTTTTTATCCAAAATCTTCAATTAAAGATGCTTCTAATTTTAATTGTTCAAGTCTTTCAAACTGCATTTTTAAATTCTTTTAATTAACAAGTACGCTTGAAAATTAAAATATAAAATGGAAATTTTTTAAAGTGGAAAATTTTCAAATTGCGCATTCCAAACTGATTGATATATTCGAAAATGACAACAATTTAAATAATTATCTAAAAAACGTTTAAAATCAAAGTCGAGCAGATTTTTTTTCTCCACAAATTTGTAAAATTCCCGGTCAAAAAATAAATGCACTGTCATTTCCCGGTTTCCCGGTCCAGCGGTCACCCTGAATTATATAAATCTGAACGAATGAAGAAAAGAATGTTACGCTAAACTAATTTAAAAAAAAACAATTTTTACTTTTTCATGATCAATAAAGTTAAATAATTAGTAAAAAGCACGCCAATATTTCATAATCCACGGAATTAGTTTTGATACTCTAAAATTTTTAAAAAGTAGTTGAAAAAGTATTTAATTCAATAGAAATAAACAAAAGAAATTTACTCTAGAACAATTTTCGCGTTTTCAAGTTAAGCGAAATGAAAACATAAACAACGCAGAAAGGTCAATAGCGTTAGCCTTCTTCGTGGAATTGAAAACAAAACACTGACGCGAGAAAAATGTTCAAAGTATGTAAGCTAGTGGGTTGAATTAATACTTACCTTTGATTACCAAGTACATAAAAAGACGAAAGGCTTTCAATCATTTTATTTCATTGACAGGTCTCCGTAGATTTCAATTCAGTATGTAGTCGAATCTCACAAACAAAAGTCTACGCGCGCCATAACCCGTATGAAGTTTCGTGAAGGTTAGGTTAGTTAGGATTGGTACTACTGCGCGAAGCTTGACAAAACCAAAAAAATAATCTAAGGCAACAAGATGTTTTCTTCACAAGAACTTCCTTTTAAAGAAGTGCGATTGACTAAAGTTTTGTTGACGACGAAGTGACCAATCACCGCGCACTTATACTCAGCTACGTGTGTCTTGCGCGTAGATCGAGACGCGAGTCCGCGAGCGCAGGCGCAGATTTCCTCGTGTTTTTCGGTACGACGCGACGGTTTCTTCGTGTACTTACGACTGAAATATGCTGGTATGAAATCATAGTATTAAAGTTTGCATTGTTATGATGGAAAACAAAAATTAATTTAAAAAAAGTAGCTACTTAAAATTAATTCCAGGATTTAAAAAAAAATTCCAGGCGTATTCCCGGGTTTTTCCCCGAATAAAAAATTCCAGGCGTATTCCCGGTTTTCCAGGTTTTTCCCGGTAGTAGACACCCTGGTATGATAAACAAGAACAATCTTCACCTATTATTGTCAAATACAAACCCTGAAATGCTTCGCTCGATATACAACTTTATAAGTACATGTTTAAAAATCAGAGCTTTCTCTCTATTCGAATAATACACTGCCCGAACTCAACCAGTATAACCTAATAACCTATTGTACATACGACATTATAACTTTTCTTTCATTTTGATATTTATCTTAATTTGATCGATTTTTGTAATAGTGGCCTTCCCTTGCCACAGAATCTTGTATTCTCAGAGGCAATAAATACACATACATACATACATATTCCGCTAAAACAAATTTTAATCATATTCTAATCTAAAGAAATTTCTAAATAATACTTAAAAATATATTGGAAAACAAAAATTTTCATATATAAATAACAATTGAACAATTGAATGGCAACACCGCAGAAGGGCGTAAGTGCCAAAACCCGAATTTTACAGAAGAAACAAAAAACTGTAGAACTTTAACGCAATTAATTTAAAAAAAAGAAATGCGAAAACAGTTCGAGGTAATGTTAGGGTTTATCGATCCATGGAACTAACATCCTGAAAGAAGCATCCATCTCCGAGAAAACCTTTGTCAAAGGAGCGGCTCGTCCCAAAAAAATTTGATTTTGATACATAGTTGCATACATTTTTGATTTTTAAATTTAAAAAAAAAAAGAAGAAAGTACCTTCGAGCTATTGGTTATCTCTGTTGAATCGCGATCAGAGCGCTCCAAAAAAAATATCCATGTGCGAGAAAACCCTTGTAAAATAACGGCGCATCCTAAAAATTCAAAGTTTGACACTTAAAAAGTTGCGCAACTTTTTTATTTTTGCATTTAGAGAAAAAACAAGAGAGTACTATCGAGCTATTACTTAACTCTATTAAACCGAGAAAAAAATATCCTAAAAGAAGCAGTCACATGC
The DNA here is from genome assembly GCA_932178445.1 of Andricus quercusramuli. Classification (NCBI taxonomy): domain Eukaryota; kingdom Metazoa; phylum Arthropoda; class Insecta; order Hymenoptera; family Cynipidae; genus Andricus; species Andricus quercusramuli. Next base: position 29,868 of record CAKNXH010054519.1, read on the forward strand.
GAGAAAACCCCTTATCCATGGTGCGGTGCGTCCCCAAAAACGAAAATGTGGACACAGGAAGAGTTGCATAACTTTTTTATTTTTTGAAGAAATTAAAAAACCAAAAAAGTACTTTTGAGATATCACTCAGCTCTATTGAATTGTGAAAAGAACAGGCAAAAATATTACATTATTTTATAAACAGAAATCCCAAACATGGATTTTAACGCATTCCTAAATCGTACCGGACCACAATCTTTTACGCCCTTCTGCGGCGTTGCCCTTCAATTATTGATTTGGAAGTCATTATAATTAAAATAATATAACTTATAAATGAAAATTATTCACTTTAAAGAGAAAAATTTTAATTGTTAAACTTTTAATGTTCATAGCTTAAAAATGTTTAAAATTATATAAATTTAAATTATGAACATTTCATTGATTCATTCATGAATGTAAAGCATAGCAAATTATAACGTGGAGTTACATTTTTATAATTGAATCTAAGTCTTTTAACTATAACATTGATGAAAGTTTCTGCTCGGTGGGTTCCTGTCACCACTACGCAGCGCGTCCTCGGGTTGCGGATAGAGGAACGGCCCGTTAGGCTGAACAGCCCCTCAGGTTAGCTGCGAATACAAGAATAAGCAGCCGCGGACAGCCGATAGGAACCAGTCGTGGGTGTGGTGAGCCCAGCCTAAGATGTTGGCCTAGCACTGGTAGAAAACACGATGACCATGGCTTGGGGGGACCCACCAATTGCGTTCATACGCAATGGGTGGGTCCTGGCAGGCCGAGGTGCAGCGTGTATCCACCTAGAAACACTACCCGAACCAAAACTAAAAATCTTGTAAGGGAAAAATCATGCTGCCCATTGGACTCCGCAGCGATGACACTGCCCGCAAGGGATGTGTGGAATGATTCGCCTGTATAGGGCCAAAGCAGTATTGATGCCAGTAGGCGCGCTGCCTTGCAGGGGGACGTTAGGATACGAGGATGAAACTGTAATGTGTCTGACGACAAGTTGACATGGTCCTTGTCAGAGTCGGAAAGCTCCCATACTTAGACCTAGGGAGGTATGGGGGTTATCACTCCTGGGACAGTGGACTTACCTACGATCGGAATAGGATCCTAACGTGCGGATTATCTTGAAACTACCATGGCTAACTTGCAAAAACAAAAAACTACAGTTAAAGATCTAAGGGTGGGAACTCTAAACGCGCGTAGCCTAAGTACTGGCGGATTTAGCGAACTCATTAAGATAGCAAATGATTACAATACTGACTTAATAGCACTCCAAGAAACATGCTGGCCGGGCGATTTCGCGTCAATTTCTAAGGATAACTATACTTTTCACTATGGGGGAGCTAAGGAATGGAGACTGGGGACCGGTTTTCTTATTAATAAACGAATCTCGCAAGCGGTTATCGAAATGCAATTCATTAACGATCGGTTATCATACATTGTACTGAAGGGTATTTTCAGCAAACAGGTATTAATCAATGTGCACTGCCCCACCGAGGACAAAGACGAAGACACTAAAGATCTCTTTTACGAAACAATCGAGCAGGTTTTTGACAAGTTCTCAGCTTTTGACGCAAAAATAGTATTGGGAGATTTCAACGCGAAAATTGGAAAAGAACCGATGTATAGGCCTACAATAGGATCAGAAAGTTTGCATGAGGTTAGTAATGATAATGGAACTAGAGTAATAAACTTTGCAGCTTCAAAGAACCTCGTTGTCAAAAGCACATATTTCAAGCATAAAAATATACATAAGGCCACCTGGAGATCACCAGATGGTAACACTCACAATCAGATTGATCACGTTCTAATTGACAGAAGACGTCATACAAATATTCTCGATATAAGATCGTATAGGGGAGCGGATTTAAATTCAGACCATTTTCTCGTGATAGTAAAAATAAGATCTAGGCTAGCGATAGCTAAGAAAACAAGCCGTGCAGAGCCAACAGTTCGTTTCAATATAGATAAGTACAAAACAGCAACAGAAACATTAAATTATCAAGTTGAGATTTCTAATAGCTTTGATGCTCTCCAAGAACAGAGAGACGATAACAATAATTACGAGGAGGACCCGGAAACCCTATGGAGCAATATAAAAAAGGCGGTAAAGACAGCCGCGAAACTTACGATAGGTTTAAAGAAAGTAACAAAAAGCAAACCATGGCATGACGAAGAGTGCAAACTCGGGTTTGAAAAACGTTGGAAGGCCAGACTAAGAAGTTTACAAAATAATTGCGATCAAACACATAAGAAGTATCTCGAGATTAGTAAAAGTACAAATAGGCTCTATAGATCCAAGAAAAGGGAGTGGGAAAAGAATAAAATACTAGCAATAGAAACGCATAATAAACAGAATAACCCGCGCGAGATGTACAGGGGAATCAATTTTATAAGGAAAGGCTTTCAAAGTAGAACGGAAGTAATGAGGGACGAAAATGGCAATCTAGTAGCCGATGCGGCAGAGAGACTGAATTTATGGAAAGAATATTTCGATAAACTATTAAATGTACGCGAAGCCCCCGTTGTAGGTAATCTCGGCGAAATCCACACTGCTGATCTATTAATTGATGATCCTGCTGATATAGAAATAGAAATGGCCATAAAGAAGTTGAAAAATAACAAAGCCGCGGGCATCGATGACCTACCGGCTGAACTGATAAAAAATGGAGGCCCTTGCCTCAAAAGACAAATTTGTAAATTAATACGCACAGTTTGGAAAACAGAACGCATTCCAGAGGAATGGAATGACTCTATTGTTATTCCTATCTTTAAAAAAGGCGATAAAATGAACTGTAACAATTATCGGGGAATTTCACTTGTGTCGTCGTGTTATAAGATCCTGTCCAATGTAATCTTAGGTAGGCTAACTCCTCTCGCCGAGGAAATCATTGGGGATTACCAGTGTGGATTCCGCCAAAACCGATCTACAAGCGATCAAATGTTCACAATTAGACAACTGCTAGAAAAAAAATGGGAATTTAATGAAGCAGTGCATCAGCTATTTATCGATTTCAAAAAAGCTTACGACTCTATTATACGCGCACGAATGTACTGGATCCTAGAGTTCTTGGGTGTACCAAGAAAATTGGTTAGACTTATCGAAATTTGCTTAAGCGGCAGTAGGGGAAGAGTACGCGTAAACGGAAGGTTATCTGAAGAGTTTTCGATCCGCGATGGTCTGAAACAGGGCGATGCACTTTCGTGCGTCCTTTTTAACTTAGTTTTAGAATACGTGGTTAGGCAAGTGCAGGCGAATCCGACCGGTGCTACCCTCAATGGGGTAATACAAATTCTTGGATATGCGGATGATCTCGACATACTAGGGGATGATAAAGAAACGGTAGCAAAAAATGCAGAAATCTTGATCACAAAAGCCAAAGATATTGGCTTGGAGGTTAGCGAAACGAAAACAAAATATATGACCGTCGTCAGATCTGAACAAAGTAATCAAGACGGGGATCTAACAGCCGGAAATATGAAATTCGAAAGGGTTAGCGAGTTTAAATACCTCGGGTCAATTATAACTAGCGAAAATAAGATTAAAACGGAAATCAACGCGCGACTGCACGCTGGCAATGGGTGCTATTATGCAGCAAACACACTATTAAAATCGCGATTGCTATCTAGAAACATCAAAGTAAGAATCTACAAAACAATAATAATGCCGGTCGTCATGTACGGGTGCGAAACGTGGGCGCTGACGAAAGGAGAGGAGAATAGGTTTAGAGTTTTTGAGAATAATGTACTTAGAAAAATCTATGGTCCAAAAAGGGACGAAGAGACCGGCGAGTGGAGAAAACTGCATAATGATGAGCTGCATGCTCTCTACGGTTCAGCAAATATTAATAGAGTAATGAAAGCGCGTAAACTAAGATGGGCGGGGCATGTAGCAAGAATGGGAAATGAAAGAACAGTGGCGCAAGTTTTAAGAGGGAGACCGATTGGTAAGAGACCCTTAGGCAGACCGAGAAACAGATGGGAGAAAAATGTAAGGGATGATTTAAAAGAACTAGGACATGATTACTTAAACTGGATGGAGGATGCACAGGATAGAGATGTGTGGCGGTCTCGGGTAGATGAGGCAATGAACTTTCGAGTTCGAACTGCCAATCTATAATAATAATAATTGATGAAAGTTTAAAATTGTTACTTTTTCACTCTAAATTAGTTAAATTTAAAATTGTTTAACTATACAGTAGAAATAGATTCAATTGTATACATGTAGATTATTCAACACTTTCACACAACATTTTTTATAACAAAATTTAAACCTGAGTTCTAATTACAATCACAATTCTAATTCTAATTCAAATACTATTGTCCTAAACAGTTACAACTTTTTAACCCTTATCTACCACACTTCTCTGATATCGTATACATATGTATGTATGTATGTATGTATGTATGTATGTATGTATACCATTAAGCCATTTACCTTTCGGGGTAGGCGTGACACTACCCGATTCGGGTAGTGTTTCTAGGTGGATAGTTTCTTGTAGTAAAGAACTACAAGTGTGGGCTCACCACACCCACGACGCCAACAGCACGCAGTAGTATTATTCCCGAATGATCACCCATCCAAGTACTAACCGCGCCCAACACTGCTTAACTTCAGTGATCTAACGAGAACTGGTTTTTTCAGCGTGGTATGGCTATAATATAATATGGTATAATGCACTTTACTATAATGCACATAATTGCACTTTTATTGCAAGACACAAGCTATTAATTTTCAGAAGTTCAATAAATTTCAAGAACTCGATTTAGTTGATTTAAAAAAAAAAAAATATTTAATCATAGTTCCTAAATCCGCAAGCTGCATGGTTTTCCAAGACTAGCGGTTTATCCAATTCAGTTCCTTTAATTCTAAGAATTGATTTTGCCTGTTTTTCCTTTCTATTTATGTATTTCCCGAGCAACCCGACTATCCTGAAGAAGCCTCACTCATCCTGACCTAACAATAAACTTCAAGCAGCATTTGGGACGCCTTTGGTCGATTGGAGTTACTCAAATCATTTGAAATTTCTCGCCAAACTTACTGCTGTTTGCTGCTGATATTTTTGACGCCCCCTTCAACTTATCTACCTTAGCGTGGAATTCAAAAGTTCCAATTTGGGAAGGTTTATCGTCGATCCCCGGCAATGCGACTGGGACCTCGATAGCTCAGGCGCGCATCATCAGTGTCCACGTTCTCGGTGCTAGGGACTTCTTTTGGATGGTTCTTTAAAGTCCTAGTAGCCGGCTTGGTTGTGCAGATAATTTGGAGAGGGTGTCTTGGACAATAATTCAACATCTTATGGACGAATTTGATTGATTGAGATCATCGAAAGTCAGAAGATAATATTTTTGTTTGGACACAGCATTCCTAAATCTACGACTGGACATATACCTAAGAGTCCTTTTCTTCTGTTAAACATTCTCTAGCAACGCCAATCAGACTGCCCAATTTCAACCAATCAGCATCAAGTCGGTTGCCAAAAAAGAAAGCACTGCTGGGAAAAACCTTCATCTTTCGTCAAGCAGCTTGCGAGTCAACATCTTGTTTGTCGTGAAGCTGCTTTTCGAGTATGTTTTTCAAGTTTTGTTTTAATTAGTGACTTATAGTGTTAATAAGAGCTTTTGAGTGTTTCCGAGCGCTGTCACCGATTATTCGAAGGTATAGTTAATTTTTTTGTGAAATTAAGAAAGGAAGATTTCGTCAGATTTTGTGTGGATCCACTTCTTTTGTTTGGAGAATTTTTGTGTTTAGTTTGGTCACACAAAATAAATAATTTCCTTGACTGAATTTAATAATTTCTCGTACATTGTTTTCTATATTCTTGTCCATTTATTTATTTATTGTGTTGTTTCCCCCTTTTTGCTGTTGTCCCATTCCCTGATTTATTTGTTACATATTTATTAATTGTATTATGTCTGAAATATGTTTTGCCCAAAATGGATATTCGTTCCCCTAATTATTGATGACCCTCCCGACACGCTATAGCTTATTAACCCTATTTTGTTCGTTTGCGTTTGGTCTTGGAAAACCAGAAGAAAGATAACATTTTGTTTAGTGAATAATCCCTTCATTTTGTAAAATTTTGTCTTCCCCTTTAGTCAAATGTTTCTGCGTATTTCGTTTTAGAAAATTAATCAACCCCTCCATTTTGTGAATATTTTATTTTTCCTTTAATCAATTGTTTCTTCCCTCACTTAATTGTCTCCATCTTCCAAACTGTAAATGAAATTATCTTGTTTTAACAAAATAAAATATTGTTTAATCCAATTATCTCTAATTTATTTGTAAATTTAATTAAAATTAATTTAATTAACTTATCAAATTTTAAGAACCAGCCCCTCTACTATTTTTCAGAGACGGGGCTGAGCTGGCTAAATTTTGTTTCGGTTCGCAACTTTAACTTTAAAAATTTGTTTTGTTTGTCATATTCGTGAATGATCCATGCGGATCTGGCACCCGCGGTTAATAAAAAATAATTTGACTCAAAATTTTAGATTTAGAATCGAAGGTTATAACGACGGGAAAATTGTCCGTTATATATAATATAATATATTATATAAATAAGTAGAAATTAAATAATTTTGAAATATGAAGTTTTTCATAATGTCGAACCTCGATATCTCGAACCACCAAGGGAAGCAAAAAACTTCGAGTTATCGATGAATTATGTATACCTTGACGAAAATATGTACATCTAGAACATACACTAAGTACAATATTAGAAAAAAGTAGAATGGAGGGAAAAGACTAGAAATATCAGGATTTATAACTACTACATGAGTGCATGTTTGATATTAAGATTATTCCTCGTAAGAAAAATTTGTTGGCCCTGAAAAGGGCCGATTGTGAAAAATGTAGTAATCAGGATCAAAAGTTAATATTGCACGAATTATGACTAGTTCAGACTCAATATGCAGACCATTTCTTGAAGAAATCGGTCAATTTTATTTTTTTCGGTTTTTTGATTAAAATGTTATCCATATAACTTTCAATCACGTTAAGTGTAAAAAAATCTCATCTATGCTCATATCCATGATCCAATTCACACCAGGTCAAGCCACGCACAAGTAAAAAAAAAATGGTAGCCAATCAGCAACGATACCAGCTACACGCATGCGCGAGTTTGACGAAATTGGAACGTTTTTCGGCAGACCATGGTCACTCATGCATGAGTGAAATTCGAGTTATCGAAAAAATTTAAAACACAAATCCTATATTGAAATCCCGGGGCCGAAAAATGTCTTCAGAGTTATCGAAAATTCGACTTATGGAGGTTCGAGTTATCGAGGTTCGACGTATGTATAAATAACAGAGGAACGGTGATTTTCATATCTTTTTTGGTTAAAAATAAAACTGTTCAATTGAAATGTCTGACTGTAGAAATCTTTTTCGGATGGAGATATAACTCTTTTGTCGATAATTAATTTTTCTGGCTGAAAATTCAACTATTTTCTTAAGTAGACATCTATTTCGTTAAATGTACATCTATTTTGTTGAAAACGCAATATTTTTTACTTTATATGTTCGGAATGTAAAGCGTTTCTAATCGAACCATACAAAACGTGTTTTGTCCGAAATTGGTAATATTTTAGACCACCCGCCTCACCCCCCACCATACTTCAAATTATTGATATCTGAATTTCAGAATAATCGTACTGTGAAACATGGTGGGGGGGGGGGGTAGATCTGCTAAATTAAATACGTGAGTCGCGATTTTAACTTGAAATTCAAAAGGAAAAAATAGTTTTGTTTGCCGGTGAAAATAAAAGTCAATGAAACAAGTATTTCTGATTCGAAAAAAGAACAAACAAAAAAATCGTTCAGAATCTGATAATGCAGAATATGCTGACAGACATTTCTCTCACTCAAATCGAATTTTTTTATTCTTATTATTGTCACTGTTGTACTAATTATCTTAGACCATATAATAAGAATAAAACGACTTCACTTTTTTGAAAATTTCATTGGTAAAAGCGATTAAATAACTCAATGCCCTTAGAAAATTAATAACATACGGTGATTTTCAGGAAAACATGAGAGAATGCATTTCTGTGTTAATCGTTTAATGGAACCTACTCAGATCTTTCTCTGGCTTGGACTAGATTAGAAATAAAACCAATATCAAATATTTTTATTTATAATATATATCTTTGGTAGAAACGATTAAATAACTCATAAAAAAAAATATCTTTAGCTCGAGCAATCAGTGGCTGACTTAAACGCGAGATTTGGATCATGACGAAGAGCAAATCAATGAATTGTTTATTTACTCTAGGGAAAGAATGCATGATAAACTATTTGGTTGAAAAATTAAATTTCTGTTGAATATTTATCTTTCTGACTTGAAATATCAACTCTTTCTTTTTAAAGTGTCCTCTTTTTATGGGTTGAAAATTCATTTCTTCCGATAACAATAAATTGCTCCTTTCGTAAAGTCTAACAAATTAAAAACATGAACCAATAATTGGAAAGTATATAATGTGTAATATTAATGTATAATAATATGCAAAGATTCAATGTTTTACAACGCGTACCTATTTGTGTGCTAAGAATTTTTGGTAAAGTTTAACACAGAAAAAATGTAAATCAATAATTGACAACAAAATTTTTAATTGTTGATTCGTATGTTAAATAATGTGTTTGGCATACACATTTTACAGCACATCTGTGAAATGTTGCATTAAAAAAAAAGAAAAAGCTGAACTGCTCATCACATTTTGAAACTTTGGATAGTGGGGATAATATAACATTCCCGGACGAGCGATGCGAATGCTGGACAAGAGCGAAAATAAAATGAAGATGAATAATTAAAAATAAAATTAATTGAAAATTGAATAATTAGATCATTTTTTATTATTTATATATTTATTTTTAAATATAATATATTATTATATGATATTATATGATATAATATAATTAAAATATAATATAATATGATATTTTATGATATATGATATATATATATATATATATATATATATATATATTGGAAGTAAAAGTACTGAGTTTGTCAGCATGAGAAACAGCAAAGGTGAAATGCTATATGATACAGACGGGATAGTAGACGCTTTGAAAGACTCTTTTAAAGAATTATTAGGAGGTGAAGTTATAGAAGAACAGAACTGTGACATAGAACATAGTATCAAAATCAACTTGAAAACCAACCTCAAAATCAGTAACAAAGTCCAGCTCAAATTCAATATCAGAGCCAACCTCAAACTCACTATGAAATCAATCCGCAGAATCCATTCCGAAATACAGCACTAAATTACACAAATAATCATCTAGGCACTCAGAACACTAGCCAGCCGCTCGAATTAACACATAACCAAGCTCATTTCAATCTTCCTAAAAATCCACAAAATTTCCTAAAAAATCAATTTATTCCAAACGAATCACCAAATACAAATAAAAGAAATTTAAACGCCAATACAACTCGTCAAATGGGTGCGCAGGCGACTGGCGAACCAATTATCAGACGTGCCACAGCACGTGCTACAGTAGTGTGCTACAGCACACTACAAGTACAGGTCTAAAAAATAATAAGTGTGAAGTGCTTCTGGATACAAGAGCGGAAATCAATGTAATCAGCGTCCTTAGCCATTGGATAGAAAAAAATTCAGATATTATTTTTGAAGTAAAGGGAATAACGTCAGGTGTAGTGCTCACCTTAGGTCAAGCCAATTTAAAATGGAATGATCTGGAAGTTAGCTTCCAAATAGTATCGGATTCATTTCCAATCAACGAAGCAGGAATTCTAGGAAGTGCGCTTTTTTGGAATTACCAAGCAAAAATTTGTTACGAGTCAAGATCACTTATTGTGAAAAAGCTAAGTGTTTCATTTCATAACGAAGAATACTTCATTTTACCGCCTAGAAGCAAAAATGTAATTTTTATTAGAATAAATGACACACAACCTAGACACGGTTACTTCCCCTTGCTTGATGCGGGTCCGGGTGTTTACATTGGCAATGCTCTAGTCTCCGTAAAAAATGGTATAGCACTAACAACAGCGATTAATGCCACTGAGTCCACAATCAAACTAATAACACCAGTGGTAAAAATAATACCATTAGACCTATCTGAAGCACAAGCATATTGTGAAGACGAAGCATCAAAAATCTCATCTTCAAAAATCTGCACAACTCAAACAGTAAACGCGATGGAGCCTTCTGAAAATGAGGAACCTAGATTAAAGCTTTTGACAAAGATCCTAAATCTAGAGCACCTAAACGAATTATAAAAGGACCATGTTACTAATTTAACCAAGCCATACACAAACTCATTTTATCTACAAGGTGATGCATTGTCCTCCACAAATGTCGTGTATCACAAAATACCTACTGTGGACGACAAAGCAGTTTTCACCCATTCATACAAACATCCACAACGTCAGAAAGAGGAGATCCGTGCACAAACCAAAAAAATGTTGAACGAAAACATAATTATACCGTCAACATCTCCTTATAACTCCCCATTATTGGTCATTCCTAAAAAGCCAGACCCCCAAGGAAATAAGCGTTGGAGAGTGGTGGCGGACTATAGAGCGTTAAACGAAAAAACAATAGGAGACGCCTACCCATTGCCGAATATAAACGATATACCCGATCAACTGGGTAACGCGAATTTCTTTACTGTGCTCGATTTGGCCTCCGGTTTCCATAAAATTCCTATGGATCCTGCGGACAGGCACAAGACAACGTTTTCAACACCATACGGCCACTACGAATTTTTGAGAATGCCCTTCGGTCTAAAGGGAGCCCCAGCCACCTTCCAACGTCTTGTGGTTTCCGTTCTTTTGGGATTACAGGGGCTCGAGATGTTCGTATACCTCGAAGATATGATTATTCACGCAGAAACTCTAAAAGAACATTATCAAAAGTTCCATCAACTTATGGAACGCCTGAATAAGGTAAATCTTAAATTACAACCAGAGAAGTGCGGATTTTTGAAACAAAAAATTACTTATTTAGGTCACGTGATTAGTAATCAACAAGTCATACCAAATCCACATAAATTAAAGGCAGTAAAAGACTTCCCAGTCCCAAAAACAGCGAAAAACGTGCGCCAGTTCTAGGGATTGGCAGGTTATTACCGACGCTTTATTAAAGATTTCGCGAAAATATCAAAGCCTCTCGTTGACCTAACTAAACCATCAGTAGAATTCACGTGGACAGAGCACTGTTAAAAAGCCTTCGAAATCTTAAGAGACAAACTCTGCTAAGAACCAATTCTGCAATTACCACATTTCAATAAAGAATTTATCCTCACAGTAGATGCATCAGATTACGCCGTCGGGGCCGTGTTAAGTCAAGGCGATATTGGGAAAGATTTGCCAGTAGCTTTCGCATCGAGAATTTTAGAATCACGTGGAACGCGATATTCCACAATCGAACGAGAATGTCAAGCAATAGTTTGCGGAGTGCGTCACTTTCGCTCATACTTATATGGTCGACAATTTAAAATCATCACTGACCATAAAACCCTCGAATATTTGAAAACTATCAATCATACAACTACGAGATTAGCAAAATGGCGCATTAAACTTATGACTACGAATATGAAATCAAATACAAGCCAGGTAAACTCAATCTTAATGCCGATGCATTATCGCGAAATCCCACTCAACAAGTAATCCACGTTTTACCACTTACTATTAAAAGAAAATCTCGACCAACAACAGACGAGGAAACCCAGAAGCAGCCAGGTAAACGCAGTAAAACTAATCACCAGCATAAAACACGACAACGAAGGGAAGCATCTTCTGATAATCCATTGCCGAAGAAACTTCCTAAGCAGGAAGTTCATGCAAAGAAGAAACGAGGAAGACCACCCAAGAAAAAACAAGAGATTGAACAACAACCGAAAAACGCAGTCTTTCCAAAAAGAGGAAGAGGGAGATCAAAGAAACAACAAGAAATCGAAGAATGAGCTACAGATCTTACTGATATGGAAGAAGAATTGGACACAGCAGACGCCACATCGCCCTGCACGACAGAAAAAGAAGAGGACGAGGAAAATCCAGTTGCAAAGCCAAGAAAACTGGACCTGTCCAGAGCGCAAGCGAATACTAATTCACCGATAGAAATTGATATTTCAGAAGAAAGCACAAAAAATACTGACATAGAAATTTGTGACGAGACTCACGAGCTACAAATAGTTCAACGTAAGGTCGGAGACAATGAACAAAAAACTTCTAAGGAAGTTCAAAATACCGTACAAAAATCTGAAGATCCAGCCCACCAAAGAAAAAGCAATCTAAATTCTGAATCCAATAGCGAAAAAGAATGTCTAAAAAATAAATCCCGCGATGATAATGAGCAAAAAGAACATTTCCGCGAAGAATCCAGATGCGCACAAAAGCAGGGAAAAACGAAAGACAAGATTATAAAGAAAGATTCAGAAAGAGATGAGAGTGAATTGGATCAAATAAAGGAAAACACGGAACAAGAAGCTAATTTTCCTGAAGAAAGGGTGAACTTGGAAAATAAAAATTCTATTAATCTCGAAGAAGTTGATAAGCCACAAGAAAAAAAATTATCGGCACAACAAGCTCAAAAACCTGCACCTGAGAAAGAACACACCAGAAAAAATCCACCGCCAGCACCAGACTATGAACCTTCAAGCAACTCGGCCCAGGAAAGTTCGGAAACCAGACAACTGATAAGCGAAATAGCGGCTCAGTAATTAGAGAAAATATTATAATATCAAAAAAGAATTTATTCACAAAAAAAGGTAATATGGCGTTTTTTATCACGAAAGACGGTATTACGGAAACAACCATTACAAGGGCTTTAATCGAGGGACGATGCATAAGGGCAGGTAATTAAAACATTCGAAAACTACCCAATTTCAATCACTCTTTATGATGACACGCTTTACACTTCACCAGCAGACAAGCGCAAAGACATAATCATTGAATACCACGCTTCTGCAGCAGCTGGTCACAAGGGAGTAGTTAAAACATATCGTCGTTTGATAGAAGACTACTATTGGTCTAATATGATTGCCGATGTAAAAGAAGTCCTAACAGGATGTCCCGAATGTCAGCGAAGAAAATCAATTAGGAATAAATCTCGAGCACCAATGATCATCACGGATACACCTACCCAACCATTTGATAAAGTAGCAATGGACATTTACGGACCATTGCCAACTTCCCAAAAAGGCAACAAATACATCCTTACACTTCAGGATAATTTCTCAAGATATTGTATTTCAATACCATTAGTAGACGTTACAGCAAGAAGAGTAGCGAGAGCAATCGCTGTTCATCTCATTTGCAGGTTCGGTACGCCACATGTTTTTCTTTCAGACCAAGGTACAAATTTTAGTAGCACCGTATTAGCAGAATTTTCAAAACTCTTTAGAACTAAACAAATATTTGCTACAACTTACCACCCTCAATCAAAGGGCGCACTCGAACGTAGTCATCATGTCCTAACAGACTACATTAAATTCAACACATCGGAGAAAATTGAAAACTGGGATAAAATCCTACCCATAGCAATGTTTGCTAACAACACGAGTGTACACGAAGCAACAAAATTCTCTCCGCACGAACTTTTATTCGGTAAAACAGCACGCCTACCATCAGGGATGATCAGCAGGCATAACATTGCGACATATATCGATTATACGGAAGAGCTATGCAAACAGCTCTTAGATAATAGGATTTTAGGAGCGTTAAACCAAAATAAAGCAAAAAACGCTACCAAGCGACGGAGTTTTCACAAACTGACCTCCATATAGTGTTACGGAAATACGTAAGAGTCCAGGACTATTTTGGGAACGAATAAGCGAAGAAAAAACTTATAACATGATGTGGAAAACGATTTCCTACATTGATCTCCGATTTTGGCTGCAACAACAAAAGGTGCTTTTCTCCAACTTCAACCAGCTAACAGACTGTTGCCACCAACTAGGATCAGCATGTACATCCATCGACGACATCGAGGCAACTAGAGCACACATTACGGCACTAAGTCAAGGGAAAGGATAACTCAACGAACTATTGAATGGTGAATCTCGATTCAAACGTGCACCCTTCGGATTTGTAGGTTCTTTAGTCAAAATACTATTCGGGAATTTAGATGAAAGCGATGCTGCAGCACTTGCGGAAACTTTGGCGAATTTTACCCATATAGTTCAATCAGAATTTAATCGAAACAACGAAAAATGGAACTCTGCTACTAAACTAATTTCAGAACTGGCTCAAAAAGCAGACAAACAAAATACAAAAATAAATGAGATTCGGATTGTTCAGTTAAATCAGGAATTAGCTTCTCATCTAGCGGTATTGAATAACCAAATATCAGAATTTGAACTTGATACCACAATGCTTCTAGATGCAATCTTATTCGCTCGGCAAGGCGAAGTACACCCTAAACTTTTATCAGCTACACAAATTATGCACTGCATAGAAAAAGTTCAAAAAGCACAACCAAACCTAGAAATTCCAATTCCTCTCCAAATCCATGCAATGTACGAATTAGTCAAACTCTCTGAGCTTTCCATTTACTACAAAAAATACAAGATTATTCTTATTTTAAAATTTCCGCTTCTAAATCTCGAAACATACGACTTTTTCAAAAGCACTCCACTCCCAATTAAACAACTATCAACTCCTTCAGATACAGAAATGCATGCCTATATTGTACAAGATTCTGAATATGCAACAATTCAAAAGGATCGATCCCTATATTTCAGGTTTATTTATCAAGACCTAGCATTATGTAAAACACTACACAACAAACATATTTGTGAAAACGTACACCCTTTACACAAGGTAGGGACATCAAACAAATGTGAAATAAATCTAATTACCACGCCAAATTTTTCAAACTTTAAAAACTGTGATATTAGGCCTAAACAACTTAAACACCCTTATTGGCAAAAATTACAAACAAAAAAACAGCTGGATATTTTCAGTACCAATAGAAGAAGTAGCGTAAATTACATGTACGGACGAACAACCTATCTCAATAATGTTAAAAAATACAGGTATCCTAAGATTAAAACCAGGTTATCTTAACGACATTGTAGTATTAAACATAACCGAAATATTTACGCATATTAAACAAGAAGAAGAAAATGTCAATTTTTCAGAAATTATTTCGGAGTTTAAGTCAAGAATAGATTTTAAAGATGACAGGCTTACGTTAAATACAGATCTGACAAATCAGGGTTTACGCCTTTACGAGTTAATTGAAAAATCCGAGAAAATAGGGAAAGTACGCGGAATGAAAAATCGGATCAACCGTATCGAAACAGGCATTACTTATATGGGAGCGTTAACATTGTTAGGCACTACATTATGGTTTATAGCGCGTCGTTATGCGCTTGGTAACGTTTTGTTTAACAAATTTTAATAGGGATGCACAGCCTAACATAAAAAGTAAGGAATCAATCGAAATTGAGGAAATTAAGTCTCCACATGATAATAAAAATCTTACAGATAATGACCAAAATCAAAGAGCGAGAAACTGCACTGAGATAATAACAAAGCAAACTTCTTCAGCTCAATCTCAAACGGAATGTCATCAAATTACACCCAACCAAAGTAGAAGATCTCAATTGAAGAAACCATATTATAAATCTATCGTGTAAAAAAAATCGATTGATTACAATGAATTTGAGTGAAGACTATTTTTTTTAAATGTTCAACTCCTGTTGTATTTAAGCTAGAGACCTTTTTTTATTTGAAAGGTAAAAGAACGAGCTCTAATAAAAAGATCATCTCGAAAATACTATTGACAAATTAAAATTGTTATAAACAATTAAAAATTTTAAATCGATTTTTAACTAGTTTGACCACCATGAATTAAGTTCTTAGTATTTTTATCGTATTCTACGTCAAATTTTCGATCGAAAACGATTTTTTCCAAAATGGTGAAATTATTATTACTATTCGAAAAAATTTAATGTATCTAGCGCTGTCAAGCGCGGTACCTCACACCGGCGCGCGGACCACATTGCACGGCCGATTTACTACTTTGATATCGTTTTTCTCTTAAATATGAATGATTATTTTATATTTCCAATTAAATAATCTTATTTCTTAGACAAGATAACTTTATTAAAAATTCAAGAAATAAATAAATAATAAGAAGTAAAAGAAAAACATCAGTATTGAAAATATAGATTACTTTATTAGGATTTCGATACTTATAAAAAAATATCACTTCATTTCCCTTCCGCTACTCATCACATGATAAGTGTTGCAAAAAAAATTGCTCGAGAGAAAGGGGTTTTAAGTGATTCAAGTCCTAAAACCCATCCATCTTTAACAGCAGATGTCGTTAACACTATAATTACCTTTTATCAGTCTGATGATTATACTCAAATAATGCCGGGCCAAAAAGATTACGTCCCTGTTAAAATGGATGGAAAAAGAATTCAAATGCAGAAACGTCTTCTTTTAAATAATTTGAAAGAATTGCATAAAATTTTTAAAATTAAGCACCCAGAAATGAAATGCAGTTTCTCAAAATTTGCTAGTCTACGACCTAAACACTGTGTGTTAGCAGGATCTAGTGGTACTCACTCAGTTTGTGTCTGCGCAATACATAAAAATGTTAAATTATTAATTGACGGAGCCAATTTAAAATCAAATCATGATGATTCGACGCGACCTATAATAGATTATCGTGATTGTTTAGATCGTATGGTATGTGATGTAAAGTCTACTAATTGTTCTCTAGGATTATGTGATCAATGTCCGGGTGTAAAGAATGTTATTTATCAATAGGAACAGAATTTTGAAGAAAAATTAATTGAAAATATTAAGTACAAACAGTGGATTACAACCGAAAGAACTACATAACAAACCCTAATATCTACTGTCGATGAATTTTTACAAAGTTTAAGTAACGGTTTAACTAAATTATCACTACATTCATTTTTAGCAAATAAACAAAGAGAATTTTTAAATGAAAAAAAATAATAATAATGAAAAATGAATGTATTGTCATTTGTGATTTTTCTGAAAATTATGCTTTCATAATTCAAAATTCCGTTCAAGGTATTCACTGGAATAATGATCAAGTGACAATACATCCATTTTCGATATATTACAAAGATGATAACAATGAATTGAAACTCAAAAGTTTTGTGTCTATGTCCGAATGTTTACGCCACGATACTATTGCCGTCCATCTCTTTCAAAGACAGTTAGTAGACTACATAAAATCAAATTTACCGGGGATTGCCAAAATCATTTATTTTTCCGACGGTGCCAGTGGGCAATATAAGAATAAAAAAAATTTTATTAATTTTACTCTTCAACGCGGGAGCATTGGCTTCTCACCCCGGGGAGATGTCACGTAATGTGACTTTGAAATTCAAATTTGGCTCAATCCACTCGCAACCAGCGCAGCGTGAGAACGGATGCTGCCGTCAGCAAAATTTGCAAAATTAGAGACACCACCTTGGACCGACGCACGGTCAAGGGACGCGCGGCGATTGACTGCGGAGTAACATCGTCAACGCGAGCACCGGCAATTAGGCACCTTTCTCGTGGCAGTACATTTTTACCTTCCGGAGAGAACAGATCAAATTCGACTGAGAGATAGTGACGATTAAAAGTTTAAATTATTAAAACTATTAAACTATTAAGCTACTATTAAATATATTATTTAAGATCATGTAAAATACATAAAAATGTTTTTAATTAAATTTCAAAATGTTCAAAATCTACATTTTGTTTTAGACTTTTTGAAATATTTATACATTTTTTATTATTTTAGAAATTTTTCCATAAATTTCCAAAATTTATAAATTTTTTATTATTTTAGAAATTTTTTCATAACTTGTAAAAATTTAATAAAATCAATCAAATTTTTTATTAAATTTTTTTACAATATTTTGAAGAGGGAAAAAATTGCTTATAAAATCTTTGGGAGTATGTTTTGATAATTGTGTTCATTATCATTTTTCTTAGGAATCATAATAAATACTTTTCAGTATTATCAAATATTTCGTACATCTTAAAAGAATTTTTTAAAAACTTCTCGATACATCTTAAAGTTATTTACAAATTAAATTTTTTTTTAAATAAAAGAATTAAAACTGTAACGTTCATTGTAGATATTTTGATTTTGTAATTATTTTAAGATATTATATCAAATCATTTCATATCATATGATTTCAGAAGTGTGGTAGCTAAGGGTTACAAAATTGTAACTGTTGAGGACTAAAGTGTTTGAATTTGAATTCGAATTGTAATTATAATTAGACCTCAGGTTTAAATTCTGTTAAAAAAAATGTTGTGTGAAAGTATTGAATAATCTACATGTATAAAATTGAATCTTTTTGAACTGTGCAGTTAAACAATTTAAAGTTTAACTAATTTAAAGTGCAAAAATAATTTTTTTTAACTTTTATAAATTTTATAGTTAAAATACTTAGATTCAATTATAAAAATGTAAATCCACGTTATAATCTGCAATGCTTTAAACTGATGAATGAATCAATGAATTTTTCAAAATTTTATTTTATATAATTTTAATCATTTTTAAGCTATGAACATTAAAAGTTTAGCAATTGAAATTTTTCTCTTCAAAGTGAATATTTTCCAATTGAGAAGTTATATTATTTTAATTATAATTAATTCCAAATCAATAATTGTTTAATTGTTATTTATATATAAAAAATTTTGTTTTTCAATATATTTTTAAGAATTATTTTAAAAAAATTTTAGATTGAAAAATGATGAAAATTTGTTTTGGAGGAATATGAAAATAACGTATTATTTTAAGGTCATTTAAAATTCATAAAAATGTTTTTAATTGATGATTTTGTAATTGCTCGTTTTATATGAAGATACTATTATTACTACTAATTAAATAATAATTGTTTTCAAGTTTGACACGTAATGAATAAAAATTGAAACATTGTAGACTGAAACAATATTTTACAAAAACTTCAAATTTAATTAAATTGAACGTTTTCATTTCTTCAAGTACTGACGATTTAAATTTTTGAAAACTTCAATATTTGATTTGGTGCTGATTTTTTCTGATAATTGTGGTGAAATTTGAGGATTAAACAAATTTGAAGATTAAACGAAAAACACCAGACAGAGATAGGGGGGATGGGGAGATGTTTGAGCAGCTAGCAGCCCTCATAAAAGGGTTTAGAGAGGAAACAAGGAAGAGTCTGGAAGATATGAATAGGCAGGGGAAAGAAGTTAGGGGGGAAGTGAGAAAAGTAAGAGAAAAGTGGGAAGAGTGGGATAAACTCTGGAAAGAGGAGAAAGACAAGGTATGGGGTAAACTAGAGGCCATAGAGAATAGACAGAGAGAGATTGACGGACAGACAAATAGGGAGATAAAACAACTGGAAGAACGGGTAAGCAAATTAGAAGTTAGGAATGAGCATATAGAGAAGGGAACAGAAAGTGCGGAAAAAGTAGAAGGGAGTGATAACGCGCAAAATGAGAATGAAAGAATGAAGAAGAGACTGAGTGAGATCGAAAGAAGATTGGAAGGGGAAGAAAGGGCGAAGAGAAAAAATAACATAGTAGTCAAGGGATTGAAAATAGGGAGTGAAACAGGGGAAATTGAAGTCAAAAATCTGCTGAGAGATATTGGAATTCGGGTAAGGGTAGAAGGAGTTAAGAGATTAGGAATGATGAAGGAAGGAAAAGAAGGAATGTTTGTAGTAAAAGTAGGGAGTGAGGAGGAGAAAAAGAAAATTATGGAGAACAAAAAATTATTGAAAGGAAGAAGGGAGAGAATTGAAGAGGATTTGACTTGGAGGGAGAGGAAAAGGAGATGGCAAATAGAACAGAGAGCATGGATAGAGAGGAAAAAGGGATGCATGGTATGGATAGGGCGGGACAGACTATGGATAAATGGGGAGGAGTGGGTCTGGGACGAGGAAGTAGAAGAAATAAGGAAAAAGGGAAAAAGAGTTGAGAAAGGTAGAAGAAAGGAAGATACAAAAGAGGCTAGAGAGCAAACAGAGGGGTTTCCAAAAAGCAAGGCAGAAGAAAAGTAAGGAGGATAGGGGAGGGAAGGGAGGAGAAAAAAGTGAAAATAGCTTTCTGGAATGTGTCAGGCTTGAAGAACAAGAATGAAGGTTTCTGGCGGGAGTTAGAAAAGTGGGATGTGATTATGATGAGTGAAGCCTGGGCGGATGAGAAGGATTGGAAGGGGATGAAAAGGTTGTTACCTAAAGGGTATGTGTGGACAATGCAAGAAGCAAGAAAGGAACACGTTAAAGGTAGAGGAATGGGCGGCATGGTATCAGGGGTGAGAAAAGAATTGGCAGTAAAAGGGAAAACAGAGCAGGACAGAAAATAAAAGGTTTGAAGAAGAAGCGGAGAAGGCTAGGACGGAAGAAGAGGTTTGGAAGGTGGTAAATAAAGAGAGAAGAAGAAGGAAAAGAGTAAACCAGGATATTGAGATGATAGAATGGAAAAAATATTGTATGGAATTACTAGGAGGTGTAGAGAAGAAAGTTAGGAAAGGAGGAAGAGATGGTAGGGAAACAGATGAGGAGGAGGGCATTACAAGAGAGGAAATAGTCAAGGGGTTAGGGATGATGAAAGATGGAAAGGCACCTCGTATAGACGAGATTCCAAATGAAGTATGGAAATATGGGGAGACAGAATTAAAGGAATGGGCATGGATAATGTGCAATAGAGTATGGAGAGGAGACGGGTGGCCAGAGTTATGGAAAGAAGCAGTAGTGATGCCAATAGTGAAGAAAGACAAAGGGGAGGAGGTTAAAAATGATAGAGGAGTGACACTAAATCCAACACTGTATAAAGTATATGTGACTGTTTTATCGGAGAGGTTAAAAAAAGATGTTGTAGAGAAAAAGATAGAGCCACCGAATTAGACAGGGTTTAGGAAAGGGATGGGGGTAATGGACAATATATATGTTCTGAAATACTTAGTAAATAAGAGGATTAAAAGGGAGAAAGGGGCAATGATAGCAGTGTTCGTGGACTTGAAGGCGGCGTTTGACTCATTAGACTGAGCCGAGATAGAAAAAGTTATGGTGAAAAAGAGAAAAGGGTGAGGAGGAGTTAGGATAGGGAACTTAAAGATATATACACTGGCGTACGCAGACGACATAGTGTTGATGGCAGAGGATGGAGAAGGGATGGCAGGCTTAATTACCGGATTAGAGAAATACTTACATGAAAAAAAGCTGAATTTAAATATAGAAAAGACATAGATATTGAGGCTGAGAAAAGGAGGGGGAAGAAAGGAAGAATGGACGGGGAGATGGAAGGGGAAAAAATTAGAAGAAGTAAAAGAGTTCAAGTATTTGGGATATACCTTGCAAGCAAATGGAGATCATAGAGCTCATATAAGAGAAAGGATAAAAAAGCAGCTGGGGTAATGAAACAGATATGGGGAATAGGAAAAAGAAGATTTCAAAAAAATTGGAGAAGGAGAATGTGGTTATTTGATATGCTGGTATGGCCGGTATTAGGTTATGGAGCAGAGATATGGGGATGGAAAGAAAGGAAAGAGATTGAAAGTTTACAAGAAAGGTATATAAGGTGGACGCTAGGGGTAGACTGGAGGACGCCGGGATATATGGTGAGAGAAGAGGCGCAAAGGGATAAATTAAGCACTACAGCAGGAAAGAGGGCATGGAATTTTGAGACGAAGCTGAGGGAGGGTAAGGGAGGGGAGTTGGCGAGAAAGTGTTTGATGGAGGTAGAAGAAAGGAGAGGGAGGGTGATTGAATTGACGAGATGGGAGGAAGAAAGGAGGGAGTTATTTAAGGCTAGAGATATAGAAGACGGGACTAGAGTCAACTGTGAAGAAGTGGAAAAAAGGGAGAGAGAAAGACAATTAATAGAAAGATGGGGGATGATTGAGGAATCAAAATATAATATATGGTATAAGATGATAAAAAAAGAAGGAGTACCAAAGTATTTAGAAAAGGAATGGGGAGAGAAAATATGGACAAGAATAGCAAGATTTAGATTGGGAAACGAGGTAAGGGCAAGTATGTATTGGGAAAAGAAAGATAACAGGAAGTGCAGAATATGTGAATGGGAAGAGGAAATATGGGAGCATGTATGGGAAGGATGCAGGAGAGGAATGGAAGATAAAGGAAGCTGGCAAGAGAATGTGGTAAGGATTCTAGGGGAGGATGGTTTGGGGGAAGAGTGGATGAAGGAGTTAGAGGATGCTAGGGGAGCAATTGAAAAAGAATGAAAGAATGGATGCAAAAAAATGGCAAAATGGAGGTACAAGGGAAGTGAAAGAAAAAGGAAACGGAAATCGCTTAAGTTAGAAGCGTAAAGAAATGTAAGTACTGATTATGTAATAGCATAAGTAAATTAACCCTCGGGGATCAAAAAGCCCCGGCCCGGCTTCTCAGGTTTGTATCTCAGCGACAAATCGGTTAATTAGAGTCAATTTTTTTTTAACTGAAAAAGTTTTTTTTGTGCTCTAAAAGTTTATGCTAATCAAATAATTCTAAAATAAAAATTGAGAAATCTGTATCAGAATTAACGAAAAAAAATGTGATTACAAAATCTGAAATATTTTTTTTTTCAAAATGATATAATTCTTAGTCAAATGAAGATAAAAGTGTTTATATATAGTGATTTTTAAAGCTCAAGAGTCACACTTTTAGGTGATATAGGTGACATAATGATCGGTTTTAAAAAGCATAATTATTTCATTATGTGAAAATTGCGAAAAATTGCAAAACGTATAAAAATATTATCTGACACAAAATCATGCAGTATGTATATAATGGGGTGAAATTTAAAAAAAAAATCAAGGAAATGCATTAAAAAACGATTAATTTATTGGATTTTCTGACATACAATTGTTATTTTATTGTGCGCAATATTGGCACAGTGTTGTCGTATGTTCATGACACATGGCTCTATTACAACGTAGAAATTTGTACCATGCTTTTGGATATGTTCGCAGCACTTCGATTGCAAGAACGCGTCTCCATTTCCGTTTCTGAAAAATAAGAAAAATATTTCTCAAATGAAAATATTAGCGAAATCATGTAATCATTTTTTCAAGAATATGAGAAAAATATTGATATTTTTTATTCAAATTTCTATAAAATAAGAAAAATATTAGCTTTTAAATTTGAAAATTCAGTTGCAAAATCATATTGTTATAATTTTGTTCACAAATATATAGTTCTTTTTACCTGTGATACACGAAAGGCCTTGCTTCACAACCAATCTCTGTCGATGGATGTTTGCGGGGAGAAATTTGTATAAAATCAAGAAAACACAACATTTCAATATAAGTTTACTCTTGCGTCACACAAAACTTACTTTTATTTTATTATTTGACACAAAACAAAAATTTAAATAAAGAATTTACTTACGTTTTGTATTTGTCTTCAGATCACTTTTTGTAACGTTGTTACTCCACGGGGGTCTAAAAGGCACAAATCGAACTTTCACACTGTCGCTTCCGGGCGTAACCAACCGAACTGAGTCCGATCATGGGTTCAGCATGGACTAGGACCTCTAAACTCCCCCCCCCCCCCCGTGTCCTGGCCCGCTCACTTAGCCTATACAGAAATGGCACCGCTTTCAAAAAACCTCTGGGTCATTTTGACCCTCGTGGGGTAACTGAGGGTTAAGATGCGTTTGCGTTACCGCTCTCTCTCTCTCTCTCTCTCTCTCGCTTGCACTCTCGCTTTCGATCACTCGTTCGTTAACACGTCCCAAATTGCGCTATCGTTAAAAATAGATTTAAGGCGTTAGATATAAGATTTTATGTAATAGATGTAAATAATTGTAAATAGTAAGGATAGGTTTTTATAAAAAATGTATAAGGAAGTGTTGTAAAATCTTAGGGGACACATTATGAATAAAGAAGAAGAAGAGTCAGTCAAAATTGTACAATTCAATCACCGGACTCGACTTGTATCCCTAGAATTCACCACCACCAAACAAATCACTCGTGAATCAACCATAAGACGTAAGAACTCATAGACTCAGCGTAAGTGACTCTTGGTGTCACGTGGTGTCACCCTCAATTGGCAAGGGTAAGGGGCAAGCCGGGGAACATACATAGCCGGCACAACGCAGCAAATTCTTAGCCACCATCATCCAGCTGGTTTTCCCCTTTTAAACTGGAGCCACCTCCCCCCATGCGATGAGTTCGTACGACCATATGGTCAGCTATAATCAATCATCAATGTGCACATGAATATTGGTCATGCCTTGGCTCATAATACGCAGCTCTGTTCTTAACCTAAAAATGATTCTAGACCGCACTTCTCGATTGTAATATCGATTCTAAAGCATAGGCGGTGAATTTATATTCAACCAATAGGCGAAGAGAGAATCGGCTTCAGTTTTCGAGATATAATCGCAACCTCTCTTTTATGATAGGATTAGATGCGTATACACTTGTGCTGCATCAGTTCTTACGATTCTTCCATGCACGTGAAGTGAACTTTTGCTCGGCAGAAAACAATGGTCCTGATTTTGAACAGCAGTCCGTATTTCACCACTGTTATTGAAGGTTGATGAGGCATAAGGCTGATGTGCATGAATTTTACAATGCGTAATGGACTCATCAAAGATGATTGGTGCTTGAATATTAAAAATTTCCCCCTTCATGACAAAATATCAAACGTTGATAAAAACATTCACAGATGAAGGTGCGAAAAATCTTGAATATGTGATGAATGTATTTTTTTTTGCGGTATATGATAAATAATATTTGTTAAGGAGTAGATAGGTAGGGGCAGTTCTGGACCACTTTTTTCCGTACGATTAGCAACTTGCGGTAAGACTGTAGAAGGCTGTGAGATTGGTTTCGCTCCTTGTGCTGACTTGCGAACCACAGTGTTGAAGTATCCTATATCGATATTGAAAATCAATACTTGAATTGGAAATCAATACTTGAATCCGGGGAATGGAACTTTTTCACCTAAAAGTATTGAATGGGATATCTGACGTCACAATATTAAGTTATTAATATTTGCTATCCCCGGAATTAAAGTTTTTCGCCCCAAAATAATATAATTTATATAGCGTGTGTATGTGTGTGTATGTGTGCATGTGTGTGTGTTTGTGTGCCTGTGTGAGGGAAGTTAAGAGTGCTAGGTGATGAGTCATCATCCCTCGTGAGCCGCCGCTCGGGAGATAAGGTGATGACGTAGACGGTGGTGTTGCATTTCAACCCCCGTATATAATTGCTTGTTATTGTCAAGATAATTCTGAGAAAAAAAAATAGTCGGTGCCTTTGAAGTCGGGGTGCGTATGTGATATGATTATTCTTAGGGCGTAAATACTTTCAAGGTTATATTTTGCAAGTTTAAACAGGTTTCAGAAGAAGAGTGCATGTACATTCCTCATGCACCATAGCATAATATTGCCAGCCAAAATAAATATTTAATTAAAATGAGAAAAATAGTCGGTACCTTTGAAGTCGGGGTGCGTATGTGATATGATTATTTTTAGGGTGTAAATACTTTCAAGGTTATATTTTGCAAGTTTAAACAGGTTTCAGCAGACGAGTGCATGTACATTCCTCATGCACCATAGCATAATATTGCCAGCCGAAATAAATATTTAATTAAAATCACCCTTTGGCATTTGCCGACATCATGCGTCAGACGTCTCACATTTCATATAATATTAAACAATTCCTGGTAAACAAAATTCCATTCTGATGACGTCATCCTATTTCCAGGAATCCTTATCTACATTCACATCATGTTTTGACAATATGAATTTGATTTATTGCTTCCTTCTAGATAAAACATTTTAATGTAATTAAAATCCCCTTTGAGTTTTGCCGACATCATGCGCCATGGGGTATCAAATTTCATATAATATTAAACAATTCCTGGTAAACAAAATTCCAGGAATCCTTATATACAGGGGGTTACCCTATGATGCAACATTTATGCTATATAAGGGTGCGCTCTCCCCTTCATTTTACCAGTACAATACTGACACCAGTCAAGAGTGCTTGTTGAATACCAAGAAAAAGTGTGTTCAATACCTATTGACAAGCAAATTTTCTCTGTGATTTCGGAAAAAGAACTGATAACAAACGTGCACTAGTGAACTTGAAATCTGCAAAGTGTTTTTCATAAGTGTCTGCTGATTTTTCAGTTTAATTTGAAATTGGATTTGGAAATTCAATTCTGATGACGTCATCATAGTTCCTGGAATCCTTATCTACAGGGTTGCCATATTTAATCAATTTTGACACTATCTACAGTGTTGCCAGATTTCAACAATTTTTGAGACTACCTACAGTGCTGCCATCTTTCATCAATTTTGAGACTACCTACAGTGCTGCCATCTTTCATCAATTTTGACACTACCTACAGCGTTGCCATATTTCATCAATTTTGAGACTACCTACGGTGCTGCCATCTTTCATCAATTCTGAGACTATATATGGGAGCGCTCTTCTCTTTATTTTGTCAGTGCAACACCAGCACCTGTCAAGTGTGTATGCATATCGAATAAAAAAGTGTGTGTTGAGAACTATTTAGAAGCAGAATTTTTCTGTGCTTCCCAAAAACTGATTTTGCAGTAGTGAGCTTTGAAAATCTACGAAGTGTTTTTTTTTTCATAAGCCTCTGCTGATCTGACTATAACTTGCAAAATGGATGTCAAAGAATATAAAAAATTCCTACAAACCATGAAGGCGGGGTATCAACTAATACTGGAGAAGCAACCTCCATCAGACGATGAAATTAGATGGTGGACGAGGGAAGGAACGAGGAACATAAGAATACTGAACAAAGTGCTGAGGAAGAACAAAAATACATCTCTGGGTCAAAAACGGGCGATTATGGCATTGATCGCTAGCCTGAAGACAGCAAGCAGAAGATTTAAGAAGTTGGTGAAAACCGGAGCTGGCATGAGTGAAGCTTCGATGAAACTGCGAGAGCGAGTAATTTGGGATGATGTGGAGAGTGTGTTTAAATAGCGGATAAGAACGGGAGTGATATCCAATTTAATCCATAAGGATTTAAATGCATTTTTAGATGACTGCAAACGAATGTTCATTCCTCGAATTAAAAATACTTTGAATAGTTTGGGCAATATAAAAGTTTATATTGATTTCACTGGGATTTTCAGGGCAATAGTGGCTGGTGAAGAAAAAATAGGCGAAAAAAGTGTTTCAACTCAGAATTATCCTATTCTAACAACGGAAAATGTTGGTGGATGGTTTGAGGAAAATGTGAGAGAACAGGTTCAAGCTAAAATTGACAAACTGAAAACGACAGATTCGGGTTGGACTTTAATTGAAATTGTGAACTTAAGGGTAAATATCAATAGATACGCCCCTTTTCAGGTTGGGTCTTCAACTTTCGTCGAATTACCCGATTTCATTCAGAGAAAAAAAGCTGTGATCAACATCAAAAATAAAGATTCATATTGTTTTCTCTGGTCAGTAATGGCAGCTCTTTATCCTGCCACAATCCATTCTGATCGAACTAGTTCTTATCCCCAGATTAATGGTTCAGAACTAAAATATAATGATATCGAGTTTCCAATTACTCTTGAGGATATTCCGAAATTTGAAAAAATGAATGGCCTCAGTATAAATGTCTATGGTCTAGAGTTTGAGGAATATAGCAAGAAGGAGGAAATTGTTCCAATTTTTCTGAGCCATGAGAAATCCGAGAAACCTATTATTCACCTTCTCATGATTGAAAATACTGAATTTGATTCAGATACCGAAGTGCATCATTTTTGTTTGATTAAAAATCTATCCCGGCTAGTGAAATCACAAATAACAAAAGCTGACCATAGCACTTACTTTTGTGACAGGTGTTTGAGCCATTTTAAATTCGAGAAATCTCTGGAAAAACATAAAGTTGCTTGTGAAAGCCTGAATAATTGCACACTAGTACTTCCCACGGAAAAAGATAACATTTTAAAGTTTAAAAATTATAAATATAAAGAGAGGGTTCAATTTGCAGTATATGCTGATATAGAGTGTTTGTTAGAGCCAGTTACCAACATACAAGGAAATGCATATCAAAAACATATACCTACAAGTGTGGCTTACTACACAAAATGCAGTTTTGACGATTCACAATCTGAACCTCAAGTTTATCGTGAAAAAGACTGCATCACGTGGTTCGTCAATGAGTTGAAAAATTTAGCTGAGAAAGTAGATTCTTGCCTCAAGAATCCTGTGTCAATGGGTCCCTTAACTGCAAAACAAGAATATGATTTTAAAAATGCCAAAGTTTGCCATATTTGTGAGCAAGATTTTGCCAAAGATGATGTGAAACATCGAGATCACTGTCATTTTACGGGGAAATACCGTGGCCCTGCTCACGACAGATGTAACGTAAACTACCAAGACTCACATACAATTCCTATAGTATTTCACAATTTATCCGGTTATGACGCTCATTTTTTCATAAAAGAATTGGCCACAAGCTTCGATGGTGGTATCTCATTATTACCCATCAATAAGGAAAAATATATATCCTTTACCAAGAGTGTGCAAAATACAAACGTAAAACTGAGATTTATTGACTCGTTTCGCTTCATGCCAAGCAGCTTGTCCAAATTAGCTTCAAACCTGAGCAATGATGAAAAATGTATAACAAGAAAATATTGTAAAACTGATGGGGAATTTGCATTACTAACGAGAAAAGGTGTATTTCCGTACGATTATGTTGATAACTGGCAGAAATTAGATGAAGATCGTCTACCAGCAAAAGAGGAATTTTATTCAAAATTAAACGATGAGGGTATTTCGGATGAGGATTATAGTCATGCTTGCAAGGTTTGGGATGAATTTAATTTAAAAACTTTAGGTGAATATTCAGACTTATACTTGAAAAATGATGTTTTTCTTTTGGCAGACATTTTCGAAAGTTTTAGATGTCGTTGTATTGAAACTTATAATTTAGACCCACTGCACTACTTTACAGCACCTGGACTTTCCTTCGATGCTATGTTAAAGTATACTGGGATTGAACTCGACCTATTGACAGATGTAGAAATGTTATTACTGATTGAAAGTGCAATCAGAGGTGGTGTGTCTCAGTGCTCCAATAGGTATGCGAAGGCGAATAATAGATTCATGGGCTTGAATTTTAATCCATTGGAACCCGAATCTTACATAATGTATTTTGATATAAATAATCAGTACGGACAAGCAATGAGTCAAAATTTGCCCTATCGTGATTTTAAATGGTTTACAAATTTTGAAAACGAGCCAAATTTTTTCAATATTCCTGATGATTCAGAAATAGGCTATATTCTCGAAGTAGATTTGGAATATCCTGAAGAACTCCATGATTTGCATAAGGACCTGCCATTATGCCCAGAGCATTTTGTACCTCCTCCTCCCACGTCTAAAATTCCTAAACTAATAACCAATTTGAAATCAAAGGTAAAATACGTTCTCCATTATCAAAACCTGAAGCAGTATTTAAAGTTGGGAATGAAACTCGTTAAAGTTCATCGAGTTTTACAATTCGAGCAAAAACCTTGGCTAAAAGACTACATAGATTTGAATACAGAGTTGAGAAAGCAGGCAAAAAATGAGTTTGAAAAAAATTTTTTTAAACTCATGAATAACTCAGTTTTCGGCAAGACCATGGAGAACGTAAGGAAGCATAAAGATGTTAGGTTAGTAACAAAGTGGGAGGGTAGATGGGGTGCAAAAGCCCTTATTGCCAAACCAAACTTTCATAGCTGCACTATCTTTGGTGAAGACATGGTGATAATTGAAATGAATAAAACCAAAATTACTTTCAATAAGCCAATTTATATTGGATTCACTGTTCTCGACCTATCAAAGATAATGATTTATGACTTTCATTACAATTACATGAAGTACACCTTCAGTGACAAGGCGAAATTACTCTATACCGACACAGACAGCTTGATTTACCACACTACAGTTCCAAACTTTTATGAATATATTAAAAGTGATTCGGCCAAATTTGACACCTCAGACTATCCACCAAATAATATCTATGATATTAAATTATTGAACAAAAAAGTCTTGGGCCTTATGAAAGACGAATGTAGCGGAAAAATTGTAACAGAATTTGTAGGGCTAAGATCAAAATTGTATGCCTATAAAGTTTTGGGGAATGACGAGGGAAACAAGAGAGCTAAAGGTATTAAAGGGTCCACATTAAGGACAATAACGTTTGACGACTACAAGCGAACTTTGCTACATTACGAAACTCTTATTCGACCTCAGCGGTTGATTCGAAGCCGAAAACATGAAGTTCACTCGATTGAACAAAACAAGATTGCTCTCAGCTGGCGAGATGATAAGAGGATGCTGCTTCCTCGTACAACCGACACACTTCCATGGGGTTATAAAAGCTCAATCGCAGGAGGCAATGGTTGTGGATAAAGATTAATATTCATTTTCGATAAATGAATTCCAATTCTCAAAGAAGAGTTGGGAAAAAAAATATGTACAGCGATTTCCGAAACATGTGTAAATGTTCATTTTGTGATAAATGAATTTAATTCTCAAAGGAGAGTTGAAATTATGTACAGCGATTCTAAGAAAACTTGTGTAAATGTTCATTTATTCCAATGAATGAATTTCATTCTCAAAGAAGAATTCAAATTATGTACAACGATTGTTAAAACTTGTACATAAGTATTAACGAAAGACATCCTAATTCATATACATATGAGTAGAAACAAGCGAGGCGACGAGCGATATATGAGTGGAGGAGTGAGAGAGATAGAAATTAGTATATGTACTGCATACAAACTTCGATGTAGTAGATATAGTCTACAGTGATTTGGAATGAATCATCTTTATAGCATAAATAATGTAAATTGTATATACATGTAAATTGAAAAAATGTACACCTGTTTTTGTCTAAAATACAAGTTGAATCTGAAAAATTGATGTTTTTTATTGATTACAACCTGAAAATCATATATTTTTAAGCAAAAACTTTCTTCTAATTGGAAAAAAATTCGATGCTGATGTAGCTGTTGGATGCAACATGATCCGTCAGACGAGTACCAATACCGAGTCCATGAAGTCAACGATGCTCACTTGTCTGCCCATTTGCTTATCTACTATTCGCACTTATTATTATTATAAGAACAAGGAACTCTGAGAAAACAACACAAAAATTTCATTTTCATTTTCTTTTTTATTTATTCTCAAAAACACAGTACATTATACTTACAAAATAAGTAGATTACAATTAAATATAAATATAAAATATTTTTCTTTTTTTTTTCTCATGTCTATAAATTAAAACAACTAATCTAACAGAGCTTTTCCTGGGACATCCAGTCTCTCAATAAGAGTACATTTTCACTTGCGCAATTGAAGTAATTTGAATTCATATGATTCGTACATTTAATATCGCTAGTTGCAAAAATTTCACGCAATCCCTGTAGCGAGGGGCATTCCAAATCAAGCATATCAACAATTTCACTCGATACTTCTGAAAATTGTTGCAACCAATTCTTCTTCTCCAATCCTTTCACATAAATTTTTGTTGCATCTTTTAAAATACTCTCGAGTACTACAGGTACTAGAGAATACGGTAAATCACCAGAATTCCAAGGTATTCCATGATGTTTCCTCTCTGCCCAAATGTTTACAGATTTATATTTTGACGGAACGTTGCTCCACTTGCGGGGTGATTGAAAGAGAAAAGAATACGGCTTTTTGACTGTATCATCGCAGATTGGTAATATTGCCAATTCTTTCAAGACAAATTGATTAACTGTCAACTTGAAGCCCTGCATATCCACCAAGTACTGCATCTTGAATGCAACTAAGCTATTTCTTCGTGCTTACGGCAGTTTTATACTAATTTTTTCACCACACCACTGATTGGCTTATACTCAACTATACGATCATGCAAAATTAAGCAATATGCTGACGTTTGAGCGGGAAAATTTTCACTAGTTTGAAATTCCAAACGAACATCAACTGGACCGTATTTCAGCGACTCATTTTGTTTAGAACAGTCAATTACTACTAGAGGTGCATACTGTATAAATTCCCCCCTCGATAGCCATGGTTGCGCTTCTTTACCATAGTAATTAGCTTGAAAGTTTGTGTACATTTCATAGAGAAGAGCGTACTGATTTCGATTAATATCAAGATTCAAATTACTATAAGGATAGCACTGATCATTTAAAAGTAGTTTGACATTAGTCAGATTGCAATGATCAAAGTTGCTAGAATTTCTAGCAGTATTATTTTTTCTGTTTGTTTGAAATCCTAGTATGACAAATCTCGGTTTTTCCAATTGTGTTGAGGTTTTCACAGTCCAAACATGGTTTGACGTAGTCGGAAGTAGAGGATATTCATACAGTTCCCAAGTTCGAAAACTTATTGGAATAGGTGGATCTTTTTCAATATATTTTAGCAACTGAAATTTTCGTGAATCTGACAGTCTAACGCTAGGCAATAACCACTCTATTTTATTAATTTCAATTTTGCACTGCTCAATGGGAGCCGCTTGCAAGATGGCATTTGCATCACTCTTTGATCTTGTTAAAATAAGTTCGTGCTTAGCATTGACAATGATTTTGTGATAATCTTCGGCAAAACCAAATATCATGTTAAGCGGTATGGCTACATCAAAGTAACCAGTATCGATGGTTAGCGATTGATTATTATCATTTATTGCAAGCCAGCCAGTATTCTGTATGTAACGTGATTTCCCAGGATTTAGAGATACATAGTTTTTCATGAGACTAGTGAGTCCGACATTTTTGTTTCGATCAATTTCTATTGCGTTGATTTCATATCTAGCTTCGTCAAACAAATGACAGATGGCATTAGAAACTAAAACTGTGTTTGTCACTGCTGCTCCATCAGTTCTAGTGATTCTTCCATGCACGTGAAGTGAACTTTTGCTGGGCAGGAGACAGTGATCCTGATTTTGAACAGCAATCCGTATTTCATCACTGTTGTTGAAGGTCGATGAGGCATAAGGCTGATGTGCATGAATTTCACAGTGCGCAATTGACTCATCAAAGATGATTGGTGCTTGAATATTTAAAATTTCCCCCTCCATGACAGATAATCAGGCGTTGATAGACAAATTCACAGATGCAGGTGCAAAAAATCTTGAATCTCTTTATTCTCCTCTTCTTCTTTTGAGCTTCAGACCTTGACTTTTTAGGAAGAGGGCGCTTTGAGGTGTTAACCCTTTGACTGCTCTTCGCTGACTGATTAGTTTGTGACATTGTGCTGGTTTATTATAACCAAAGCCAATCTTCTTGTTGAAAACGATACCCATTATGATCAGAGAGACTTGATGTGTAGTCTAATTGTTATAACTTCTCCGCGAAAATTAACCAGATGTCCGTCTTGATCAACTATACGGAGCTGTATATGATCTATTGTCTGCACGGCGACTGGCAGGTAAATGACTTGAGATGGTACTTCCACTATCTTATATCCAGGTGGCACTACAGGAAAAAATTCATGAATCGTATGTACTTTCTGGCCATTAATGTATGCACCTGTAGTTATGCTACACTCAATACTCAAAGAATTCACTTTTATGATTGATACCGGTTGATCAGATTCATAAGCTTGTTTAGCTTCTAGTCTGCGCGGAGAGAAACCCAGCAAATGACCAATAGAATCTTTAGGCTCGAAATTTATATTGTGACTGCAATAAATTTCACTTTTTAACGTATTATTGTTCGGTTTAATATGAATTTCAATGCCCTTTTTTACTAAAGCATTCTGCAAATAGCGCTTTATGTCACTTATTTCATAACTTCCTGTAGGTATTTCAATTATTTCATCGCCCACATAAAATTTATTTTGACCAATGTCTACATTGGGTATCGAATTGAAGGTTAGAAGTTCAACGAGTCCAAGCGCGTAATTTTTATAAGGAGACAACTCAATCGGAGGAAAATAGTTCGTTTCCAGAATTGAAGAACTTCCCGACAATGTTAGTGTCAATGAATCACCCATGATGGATGCCAGCGTTCAACTGACTTTATATTGCCAATATCAGCACTTATATAGATTAAACGTACTTTTAGATTTTAATTGATTGCACAGAAATTGCAAACATAAATGCCCACACACGAATGTATCGTAATTTTGATATCTCTCGTGATTATACTTTATGCTACCAACACCGAAATATTTGAAGAGATCCGAAGGTGGCCGAAGATTACCGAAGCTATCGAAATACATTATTTTACTGTCAATCTTTTTATAAGCACACCAGTGTGTTCCTGGTCCTTTTTCATCATCAAGATTAACAATAGCACATTCATATTTACGCGCTCCACCCTCTGGTAATCCATTTCGCATGAAAACACCTCGAAAATACGGAATCTTCAAAGATTTTGCGAATTTGAGTAAATCCGCATCAGTCAGGGCTCGATGAGGTAGCTTCACTTGGAGTTTTTTGACTTGCGTTTAAGTCCAGCTCCTTGTTTATACGGTTTTAGATGAAGCCCCAATCCTTGCCTATGTGGCTTCAAGTAGAGGCCTTTTCCCAAAGAAATGGCTTCCATCGTTTCATTGTGTCGTTTACTCTCTGAAAGTTGTTGTTTTGCCGAATTTGCATCATTCACAGCTTTAGCTATTCCTGCAGCTCCACCAGCTAGCGCCCCGGCAGCACTGAGACCCGCAAAAACGGGTATGAGAAAGGGTAAAAATCCTCCGACTTTGCTTGGTACAGGTAGAATACGAGGTTTGTTCACATTTCTTCTTCCACCAGCCTTCATTACAGCTGCGCGTGCGCCTCTGAGTGCTGATTTAATGGCAGTTTGCGCATTATTGCTTGAAACCATTGACTTTTTAGCTGCAGCGATAATTTTTCTCAGGGTAGCGGTAGGTTTTTTATTCTTAAGGCCCATTCCCAATTTTGATTTCATCTTCATTGTGTTTGTTATTCCCCAAGCAGCCGCCTTTTCACCTATTCCTGCGTCCTGAGCCAAGACACGTTCCCAAGCTTTTTCAGCTAATACACGGTCAGCTGAGTTTCTGGCCTCTATATTTTCTCTATTCTGTGAGTAGGCTATATCGTGCTCTTTGCAAGCAGCGTCCAGTGGATTGATGCCTGGATCACCTCGTGCTAATCGTTTAGCTAGTTTAGTACCTGGTCCACAGTACTGGTAACCGGGCAAGTGCAACTCAAACGGCAAATTGTTGATGATTCTGTTGAGCAAACCTCTTCCACGTCTTGCCTGCTCCACAGTTCGTTTACAACTGACTCGTTTGCCTCTGTGAACGATCATATCTATGCGAGGGATACCTTCAGACTGAAGGGTCAACCTATATAACCAGGATATTTATAGGCTTTCCAGTCAGTCTTTGTCAAGATGCAGTTTGAAGCACAACCTGTTAAACTACCTGTCCAGAATTTCGATTCGCTTGTTCAAAAGAAGAATAGGGAAAAACGACATGGGCATTTGCTGCCAAACAGTGTACGAGCAATATTTTGTGGACCTTCCAACTGTGGAAAGACAAATGCTTTGCTGGCTCTACTGATACATCCAAATGGCTTAAGATTTGAAAATATTTACATCTACTCAAAATCGCTAAAACAGCCAAAGTATGAATTTTTGGAAAAAGTCCTTCAATCAGTAGATGGTGTTGAGTACTATCCTTTCAATGAGCATGAAGAGGTTATAATGCCCAGTGAAGCAAAAGCAAATTCAGTCATTGTATTCGATGACGTGGCTTGTGAGAAACAAGATAATATGAGAGCATTTTTTTCCATGGGGAGACACAGGGATGTCGACTGTTTTTACTTGGGTCAGACATATGCGCATATCCCTAAACATCTTGTACGCGATAATGTTAATTTACTTGTGTTATTCAAACAAGACGAAATGAATCTAAAGCATATTTATGATGATCATGTGAATACTGATATGACTTTTTCACAATTTAAGCATATGTGTTTAGCTTGCTGGAATCAAGACAAGTATGGATTCGTTGTAATTGACAAGGATAGAGATCTTAGCCTGGGTAGATATAGGAAAGGTTTTGATTGTTTTATAAATCTTGAAAAGTAATATATACATGTGTAGTGATCAATATAGAAACAGTCGCACCTTAGTAGCTGATGTATCAACATGTCTTCACGTGAGGAGAATTTTCAAAAGCAAAAAGATATTTTGCGTCAAATTGCTAGAGCAAGCGAATCAATTCGGCGGAAACATAGGTTAATAAAGTTGGGAAAAGAAACCGTTGAGCGCACATTAAGCGACACTTTTAAGCCCATTGTTAATCCACTAGAGAAAATTGTTGGTGGCCTGAAGAATATGAAAAAAGTTGAGCCAATTAAAAGGGGAGAAAAAGAGGAGGCAAAGAGTGAAGTAGAAGAAAGTATTGATGATTTATCATATAAATCAATGTATGAAGAAGCAGACGAGACTGATGAAGCAGATGGGACTGAAGATTCCAGTAACTTGGAGCTGTCAGCTCGAAGTGAAGCGGGAAATAACTCAGAAATACCTACATCTTCATGGATTGTTGATGATGATGCAAACAAATATCTCATATTGTTGGGCGAAAGAAGTAGAGAACTTGATAATGTGTATGGAGTGAGAAAATTAACGAGAGATAGATTAGTGATTGGTGATTCTCCGATAAATTTCAGCCAAAACTATATTCATGTGCGTAATTTGAATTTTCCCAAAAGTAAAGGCTTGCTTGAACTTTTATTCAAAAAGCTTCCCGAAGAGACCTCTATAACTTCCAGTGATCTTGAAAATTATAGGCAAATTATCGTTGCAACAAACGCGCATAAAAAGAATTATAAACCAGATGGCGAAATTCGTGACAATAACACCTTTAAATATAAAAATTTTATAAAGAAATTGATTC
>CAKNXH010054520.1:9121-21010 GCA_932178445.1 Andricus quercusramuli
ATTCAAGGAATACATAGAATTCAAGGAATTCATAAAATTAAAGGAATTCAAGGAATTTGTAGAATTCAAGGAATTCATAGAATTCAAGGAATTCATAGAATTCAAGGAATTCATAGAATTCAAGGAATTCATAGAATTCAAGGAATTCATTGCCCACACTTGGAGTTCTTTACTACAGGAAACTATCCACCTAGAAACACTACCCGAATCGGGTAGTGTCACGGCTACCCCGAAAGGGAAATGGCTTAATGGTATACATGGAATTCGAGGAATTTGTAGCATTCAAGGAATTCATAGAATTCAAGGAATTCGTAGACTTCAAGGAATTCATAAAAATCAAGGAATTTACGGAATTCGGAGAATTCGAGGAATTCATAGAATTCAAGGGATTCAGAGAATTGAAGGATTTATGAGAATTTAAAGGATTCAGAGAAATCTAGGAATTCACAGAATTTAGAGAATTCTAAAAATTCAGTGAATTCTGAGAATTCAGGGAATTTGAAGGATTCAGGAAATTCGAAGAATTCAGGGAATCCGGAGAATCTAGGGAATCTAGGGAAAATTCAGAGAATACAAGGAATTCAAGGAATTCAGAGAATTATAGGAATTTAGAGGTAATAGAAAGTCAGAGAATCCAAAGAATTCTGAGAAATCTGGGATTTCACAGAATGATGGGGATTCAGAGAATTCAAGGAATTAAAAGAATTCAAGAAATTTGGAGAATGCAGGGAATTTTGAGAGGATTCCAGGAATTCGAAGAATTCCTTGAATACGAAGAATTCAGAATTCTGAGAATTGACAGAATTCTTCTGATTTCTGGAATTCTCATGATAACTTAAATTCTTTAAATTCTTTGCCTTCCTTAAATCTCAAAATTCCTTAAATTCTCAGAATTCCTTAAATTCCTTGAATTTGATGAATTCCTCGTATTCCCTGAATAACTTAAAATTTCTGAATCCCTTGAATTCACTGAATTTCTTAAATTCTGCAAATGCCTTGAATTCTATGAATTTTGCAAATTACATGGAATTCTACGAATTCCTTGAATTCTATGAATTCCTCGAAAGTAAGTGTGTGTGTAAAGTGACATTGGGTAAGATCGTCGTTTTCCGTTTGGAACTGCTTATTCAGATATTGCAAAATTAAGTACAAATTTTATTTTTTATGTCTACTGTAATAGTTGGTTTTTATTCTGGATTAATTTTATTCTCAGCTACCCTGAAAAATGTATCATTTCAATAAATTTATATCACGAAAATTCATAATATGCATTGGTATTGAAACAGATGTATTTTTATTGTCTTGCTTTTATAATTGAAAAATTGCGCATCGCATAAAAAAACAATTTTGTTATTAAACATTTTATCTGAACTTTTGTCGTTTTTCCATGCATTTTTTAATTTTTAATTTTTAACGTTATTTTTCACGATTTAAACAAAAATCACGCATCGTAGCATATGAAGTGGTTCCATGATAATTCGTAGATATAATTGAAGCGGAAAATTTTGTTAAATAAAATGTTATTGCAGTATGTGTTGTTTTCAGAAAC
The DNA here is from genome assembly GCA_932178445.1 of Andricus quercusramuli. Taxonomy (NCBI): domain Eukaryota; kingdom Metazoa; phylum Arthropoda; class Insecta; order Hymenoptera; family Cynipidae; genus Andricus; species Andricus quercusramuli. Next base: position 10,671 of record CAKNXH010054520.1, read on the forward strand.
GTTAGTATTTTATGTTCAATGTATTTTTATAAAAAAAGTTTCTTCTTATTTTGTTCTTAGCTTGTGTCATTTATCGCTTGTCTTTTTGAGTTTCAGAAATTTCTAACTCTCATGATTCACCTTTTATCGAAAAAAGTCGTAAAGCTAAATTGTTTAACTTTCCGAGCGCAACGAATAGCCGTAGATAGAATTTTCAAATACAAAATAAATGGTTTTAAAAATTTTGAAAATGCTCCAGCTTGTCAAATTTTCAACAAAATACACTAATCTTCTACAAAAAAGTTGAATCTTCAACATTTATAATCAAATAAATTTTTAAACAAATAGTTAAATTTTCAATCAAGAGGATTTATTTTTCACAAAAAAGAACGGATTTTGAACAAAATACATTAATTTACAACCAAATGGTTGAATTTTGAACTAATAAAAAATAAATCTTCAACCAAAAATCGGACAGTTCAAATATCAAATTCCTACAAAGAAAGGTGAAATTGAAAACGAAAAAAGATGAATTCTTAAGAAAAAATTTAATATTAGGAAATATTTGGTAGTAAGCACACATTTTTTAATGGTATATAGTTTTATTGTATACTGAATTATCAAACTCACTACTTTCGTAAAAGTTTAACTTTTTTCAAAAACAAGTTTGAAAAGTCTTTGTTTGAATTTTGAACTTTTCAATATGGACAAAAAATATCATAAAGCAGATGAATTTTCTACGGACTATTCAAATTTGTAACCACGTAGTTAAATTTTCGATTTATAAAAATTAATTGTCAATTAAACATCCGAAGTAAAGAATAATGTTTATCAAGGAAACAGTTAGAACGGATTTTTTAATAAATCAGTTTAATTTTTAACCTAATAATTGCATTTGAAACCAAGCCAGATTAATTTTCAACCAAATGGTCAAATTTTGAAAACATAAAAAATTAAACTTTGAACCAATACAGTATCATTTTCAATTATATAGTTACATTTTTTAGAAATAATTAAATTTCCAAAAAATCTTCAAAGAAAACAAATTAATTTTTAAACAAACATTTGAATTTAAACCACAAAATTTCAAATTTCGACAAAGAAGTTCAACTTTCAACCAAGTCATGTGTTTTTAACCGAAAAATTTGAATTTTCTGAAGAATGAGATGATGTTTGAACAAAAAAGGTGAATTCTTAACAACAAATTTAATAGTAGACTTTTTGACTCATGATTTCAGTCAAAGTTTGGAATTTTCGAAAATCGGTTCATAAAGTTTTAATTTTTTTAAATATTAACTTTTCAATAACACCGGAAAATATTAGATATTTTTTTGTACGCATAAATTTCTTGCAGGTATATAATTCTATTGTCCACTAAATTATCAAAGTCACGAAATCGGTAGGGATTCGGATAATAAATTTTCCCTGGAATCTTAAATATTTTTTTTATTCTCTTGAAATATTTAAAAATTCTCAAAAAACTTCTGATCTTTCTCGCGAAGTCTTCAGAAAAAACTTTATTCGCTTGAAACCTTTTAAAACTTATAGATAGCTTTTTTTTAAATTCAAAAATCTACATATTGTTGTAACTATATTTAAATCCTTTAAGATTTGAAATTTTTGAAACTTATTTTTTAAACCTTCTAAATATCTTTTAAATGGACTCGAATTTTTCTTATAGTTTTTGAAAAATCCAGCGAAAAAAAAATCCTTAACTCTCACAATTTATTTTTCGAAAGCTTTTGAAAGCTTATGAGATTGTTTAAATTACATTTTTAGAGTTATTTTTTTCATACAAACTTTTTTTAAATTTTACTAGAAATCTTACTTAATGTATACGCCCGCATTTTTTCTAAAAATCTCTAATCTTGCAAAATTGACAAAAGTTGCTTCAAAATATTCCACATTTTATTTTTAAATTTCAGGAAATGTTCTGAAATATTCCAAAATAAAAAATTTTGTCCTCAGAAACTTAAAAAAAAATCTAAACCTTTACAGATTATTTTTTGAAAGTTTTTAAAATCTTTTGAAGTCGTTGGAAATACCCTCTTAAAATTCTTGAAAGTTTTCATAATTCTAAAGACATTTAAATTCAGTGTTCGAAATCTTCAATAATCGAAGTTTGGCTTAAAATTTTTTTGTATGTTTCAAAAACCTTAAAATATCTCTTAAAACTTCTAGATTTTCCAATACAATATTGTAATCCTACAAAATAAAAAAAATTTGGATTACAGTCTTTTAAATTTCTTTTCGGAATGTCGAGTAATCATGAAAAAGAATTTTAATATTTTTCAAGTTTCTCTCGCGATTTATATTTCAAAATAAATATTGTTTGAAAATTGTTAATGAATCGTAAGGAGAATTTGTAACTCTCTTGAAACCTTTCTAAATTTTTGAACAATTTCACATTCTTCTTAAATTTGTTTTAATTGCTTGAAATTTTGAATCATGTTCAAATATTTTTGAAACTTTCAACACTTCTACATGCCTTTTGAAATAAATCAGTTTTTCGAACACTTTCCAAAATCCTGAAATACAAAAAAACTCATCTTGAAATCTTCCACTTCCTTTTTTGAAATCTTTCGAAATCTTGAACACTTAAAATCAATTCATTCAAATAATTTCTAAATAATCTCAAATTTCACAAAAATTTATTACAGAACATTTCTACAAATTTCAACAATTTTATGATCTTGAGGAATTTGAAGATGAATAAATTATAGAAAATAGAATTTCAAGGGATTCATTGCGAATAAAAATATTTTAAGGGATTTTCAAGTATATTGAAAAATTTCACAAGATTTAGAAGATTTTTTTACAAAACATTAATTAATGGATGGACTGTAATTCATCTTGGAGAGATTTTGAATGATTTCTACTATTTTTACTTATCTTACTATAATTTTACAATTTCTAATGATTTCTAATGATTCCAAAGGATTTCTACAGAATTCAACAATTTTTTTTTCTTTTTTCAGCAACCAAGAAATAAATTGCTAAGTAATAAAATTAAATTTAGAATTTAAAATTTAAAGATTTTTCGGGTTTCAATCGTGTGCGAAACTATGAATGTTGCCGACGTTTCGTGAACATTGCAGTTCACATCTTCAGGGCTGACCTGAAACTGAGGTTTCAGGTTATGTTGTTCTTATATATGTATTCTCTACGATGCCTGTGATTGGCCAGAGTGCCCCATGGTGGGGACTGCTTGAACTTGATTGGCCAATTAAGTCTTTTTTAAAAAACCCGGGAGGACGGAAAGCCAAATCGGATTGGTATTATATCCATTGTCTCTATTGATGTTATTAGGGTGTTTCAAGATTTCGATTGCTTCTCTATGTTTTCTTGGGAATTTATTAGACGTTTTAGCGATGACGGTTGTTTTGTCAAATAAGATACTATGTCCTGTTTCGATATGATGCTCAGCTACTGCTGATTGTGTGAAATGTTTTAGCCTAACTTTACTCTCATGTTCTTTTACACGTTGACTTACCGCCAATCAAGTTCAAGCAGTCCCCACCATGGGGCACTCTGGCCAATCACAGGCATCGTAGAGAATACATATATAAGAACAACATAACCTGAAACCTCAGTTTCAGGTCAGCCCTGAAGATGTGAACTGCAATGTTCACGAAACGTCGGCAACATTCATAGTTTCGCACACGATTGAAACCCGAAAAATCTTTAAATTTTAAATTCTAAATTTAATTTTATTATAATGAATCATCGTGAAAGTATCAAATCTATTATTAAATTGCTAAGTAGTTCAACTTTCAACCAAGTCTATGAATTTCCGAACCAGAAAGAAATATTTACCGCAAACCATAAGCATATAATTATTAAAAATAAATGTCTTTTCCGATTTGAAACAATTAAAAGTATTAATTTAGTTATTTATTATGCACATAATACCAACAATTTGCTATTGTTTACACAATTAAAACTGATTGACCAATACTAATGGAATATTGGTTTAAGTGAAATAGTTGAATTTTCAGATAAAAATTAGATTTTCAACTAAGAAACATAGATTTTTCAATAAAATATTAAAATTTCCAACCAAAGAGAATCTCAAACAAAAAACTGTATTCAACCAAAAAAGACGAATTTCTAACAATATAGTTGAATTTATTTACAATTTATTACCTCCTACTATGAACAGATTCACGAATGAGTTTTGGATGGAAAATTAATCTATTTTAGTTGAATGCAACTGTGACTGATTGCGAATTGAAGCCTTTTTTGGTTAAAACTCGAATTTCTCGTTTCAAGATTGATCTCTTTTGGTAAAAAAAATATCATTTATTTTTGTTGAAAATTCAACTATTTTGAAAGAGTATTAATCTGATTTGGTTGAGGATTTAGCCATCCTGATGAAGATTCGTCTTTTTCGTTTCAATCCAACTGTGAATTCAACTATTATGGTAGAAAGTTTAACTAGTTGGTTGAAAAATGATGAACGTTTTTGTAGAAAATTCAACTTTTTTTGGTGAAATGTTGATTTTGGTTGGGAAATTAATCTCTTTTTCTAAAACAAATTTCTGAAGCTAGCACCTCCACAATCAAATTTTAGAATTTTTCACAGCTCAGAATTTTAGGCTTTTTTATGGCTTTTTTGAGCCCAATTAAAATTGTTGGGTTCCTTTACTTCTTTCGAAAAATCAATTTTCTTGTGGAGGTGCTAGCTTACATTAGGCTAGCACCTCCACTTCCTAACAACAACAAAATAACAAAATAACAAAAATGCACTTCCACCAGAATTGTGGGCTTTTTTTGGGCTCTTGGAATCCACAACAAAAAATTTCCCCAGAATAACCCTTAAGCTCCAAAATCAACCCCCTTCAAAACATTTGAATTTTTCGCGAATTTAATACAGGCATATTTTTTGGCTTTTTTTGTGCTCCTCGAAAATGACCACTCCGATTTTTGGGCTCCAACCCTTAACATTGAAAATCAACCCCTTAGTATTTTCGAGGAGTCCAAAAAAGCCCAAAAATATGCCTTGATTAAATTCGCAAAAAATTCAAATTTTTTCTTAGGGGATTCCAAGAGCCCAAAAAAAGCCCAAAATTCTGGTGGAATTGCATTTTTATTATTTTGTGTTTTTAGCTAGCACCTCCACAAGAAAATTGATTTTTTGAAAAAAGTAAAGGAGCCCAAAAATTTTAATTGAGGCCCAAAAAAAGCCCAAAATTCTGAGCTATGGAAAATAATAAAATTCGATTGTGGAGGTGCTAGCTTCATGGATCTTGTATTCTGTTCGAAATTCGTTCTTTCTTTTGAAAAATTAATCCTCTTAATAGAAAGTTTAACTATTTGTTAACAAATTTATGTGTTCTGTTGAAAACTCGTCTTTTTGCGTTTGTTTCAACAAGTTTTAAATTCAAATTCAAATTTTTTTGTTTGAAAGTTGAAATACATTCTTAAAAATTTATTTCATTTGTTGTAAATTGATAGCGTTAGTTGAATTTGAAAATTCATATCTTTGATTCAAAATTCAACTGTTTTGTAGAACATTCGTCCTTTTGGCTTGAAAATTCAATAAACTGAGAAAATGTTAAATTATTGGATTGACGAGTGGAAAATTCAAGTATATGGTATTAAATTTATGTATTTTGCTAAAAATTTTGGTTTTCATTAGAAAATTCATTTTTTTGATTGGAAATTAATTTTCTGAGTTGATAATATTATTATTTTTTTTTGGTTTGAAAATTCAACATTTTGGATAAAATTTTTGTTCTCCCTTGACTAAGAAAACTTTCGTTGTTGAAAAATCATAGCTTGTTTAGAAATGGTCTGTTTTCGTTAAATTTATCTATTTTCGATTGAAATTAATAATACTTTTTTGGATGAAGATTCCTATTTTTAGTTGAAAATTCATCTTTGATTGAAACTTCAACTGCATTGTAGAAAATTCATATTTTTGGTTGACAATTCAACTACTTTGGTAGAGAATCAAACTTTTTGCTTGAAAATAAAACTATTCATCTGAGAATTGAATTATTCTGTTGGAAATTAAAAAAAAAAATTTTTTTTTAATTCAGACCATTTATTTTGTATTTCAAAATTCTATGATCAGCTATTCGTAGCGCTCGGAAAGTTGAACATTTATTTTTACGGCTATTTTCGATAAAAAGTAAATCATGAGAGTTATAAAATTTGCAAAATTCAAAAGACAAGTCAAAATGAATGTATAAGCCAAACAATGCACGATTTAAAAAAGACGAGAAAAAAGCGTTGCTTTTTAAAAGCCCAATAAGATTATTATAACAACTTTTTAAATTTTCTAGAAAAATCGGAAATCCAAATTTTGATCGAAAAACCACATCAAAAATAAAGAAATTGAATTTTCAGACGAACAAAACTACAAATTAGTTGTAAAACGTTTGTTCATATTGTATGATACATAGTTTTTGTTTTAAGCGTGAAAAATGAAATTAAAACTAGACAAATTACATTTTCGGAAAAACAACACAAGCTATGAAAAAAAAGAATCAACAAAAGTTGTTAACCGAAAAAAGATTCACAAATTTTGTATGAATAATTTTTTGATAGGACGCGTAGTTTTTGTTTGAATAACAAAAAATAATATTGAAAAGAAAAAAAAAGAGAATTTTTTGAAAAACGACACAAAAGATGAAAGAAAATGAAAAGACAAAAGTTATTCAAACAAAAGAGACATACAAAGTTGTCATGAACATTGTTTAAAAAATAGATTGAAAATGAAAAAAAAAAACTTTTTGGAAAACGACACAAGCTACAATAACATTTTATTCAACAAAACTTTTTCGGTCAAATTATATCTACAAATTTGCTTCGAACCACTTTATGCTACGATGCGAGATTTTGGTTTAAATCGTGAAAAATAACGTTAAAAATAAGTTTTTCAGAGCCCATGAGAAATTTCCATACAATTCATGGAATTTAAGGGATTCTGATAATTTAAGTTATTTCGAGAATTCCAGGAATTAATAGAATTCCGCAAAATTCAGAATTCTGAATTCTTTATATTCCAAGAATTCTTCTAATTCCTGGAATTCTCACAATTCTTTGAATTCTTAGAATTACTTAGATTCTCTGAATTCTCTGAATTCTCAGAAGTCAAGGCATTCACAGGATTCCTTGAATTCCCTGAATTTCGAAATTCCCTGAATCAGCTGAATTCCTTGAATTCTCTGAACTGTTTGAATTCGTTTAATTCTTGAAATTCCTTGAATTCCTTTTATTCTCTGAATTCTCTGAATTCCATAAATTCCTTGACCTAACTGAATTCCTTGAATTTATCACTAATTTAATGGAATTTTTTAAATTCAGTCCGCTATTTTAAATTTTCTTCTGATCTTATTTTTTACGATTGAAAAAAAATGTACTTATCCTTTCTGAAAATGATTAATAACAAGTTTCTAGATCCTATTTGGGTGAACAAATTTTGTTTCGTCGTTTTTCCAAAAATGTAATTGTTTTTAGTTTTAATGTTATTTTTTTCACTTGAAACAAAAACTACGTATCCAATCCAAACAATCCTATCCAAAAAAATGCAAATGTTTAATGAAAAATTAAATTTTTGTTCTCTGAAGATTTTTTGGAAATTTAATTATTTTTTGAAAATTCGACCATTTGGTTGGAAATTAATCTGGATTGGTTTCAAATGCAACTATTAGGTTAGACATTCAACTGATTTATTATAAAATCGTATCCTTGGCTCGAAACTTACATTATTTTGTTATTAATGCAACTGTTTCTTTGATAATTGTTATTCTTCAATTTGAATATTCATTTAAAAATTAATTTTTATAGATCGGAAATTTAACTATGTGGTTACAAATTCAACTAATTTTTAGTAAATTCAATTATTTTGTTAAAAATTCTACTATTTTCAAAAAGTTATCTTGTTTGTTCGAAAATTATACTGCTTTGTTAAAAATTCGCTTTCTGGTTTGAGAATTCGACTATTTGTTAGAATATGCAACTGTTTTTTCAAACACAATTTTTAAAAATCGTGAAAAAAAAGTTAAACCTCTAATAGATTTTTTTTCTACTAGATTTTACTAGATTTTTGAGTCTCATAATTCAGTATACAATAAAACTATATACCGTTGAAAAATGTATGCTAAATAAAAATTATTTTCTGATATTAAATTTTTCCTTCAGAATTCATCTTTTTTCGTTTTGAATTTCACCTTTTTTTGTAGAAATTTGATATTTGAACTGTCCGATTTGTGTTTGAAGATTAATTTTTTTTAGTCAAAAATTCAGCTATTTGGTTGAAAATTTATATATTTTGTTCAAAATCCGTTCTTTCTTATGAAAGTTAGTCCTTTTAATTAAAAGTTTAACTATTTATTCAAAAATGTATGTCTTTTGTTGAAAATTCGTCTTTTTACGTTAATTTCAAAAATTATTAACTTAATATTAAAATTTTTTTGGTTGTAATATTAACTATTAACTTTTTTGTTGAGATTGTATCTTTTTGAGTGAAAGATTAAGCTCTTCAGTTGAAAGTTGAATTACATTCTTAAAAATTTATTTCATTAGTAAATTGTTTTTTTTCTGAAAACGTAGCTATACCATTTTTCACTGAAAATTATTGCTTTGCGAGTGAAAAATTCGACTATTTGGTAGTATAAAATTCATGTATTTGGTTAAAAATTTTGGTTTTTATTAGAAAATTAATTTTTCAAATTGAAATTAATTTTCTGAGTTGACAATTTTATTCTTTTTGGTTCGAAAAATATTCTTTGTAGAAAATCAACACTTGTTGAAAATTTTTCTGTTTTTGTTCCATTCATCTTTTTTCGATTGAAATTAAAAATCCTTTTTCGGTTGAAGATTCCTATTTTTATTTCAAAATTCAACTATGATTGAAAATTCAACAGTTTTGTAAAAAATTAATATTTTTGGTTGAAAATTCTACATCTTTGGTGGGAAATCAAACTTTTTGCTTGAAAATCAAACTACTTATTTGAGAACTGAATCATTCTGTTGGAAATTCGTTTTTGCGATTAAAAACAATCTTTTAATCTACAAATGTAGGTATTCTATTTCTGGTTCTAAATTTTTCCTTTACATGTTGAAAATTCAACTATTTGGTAGAAGATTAACGTATTTCGCTGAGAATTCAAAAAGCTAGAGCATTTTTAAAATTTTAAAGACGTTCCGGCGAATCTACCAGTTACATATAATTTACCATGAATACTTTAATATTTTTTCTTCATTTTGCATTAATTTTTATTATCAGCTACCGTAAAAAATGTATTATTCCAATAAACTTATTTCATTGTCTTCTTTTTTTAATTAAAAAGAATGTGCGCCTAATTTAGGTAAACATTTTTGTTAAATGAAATATTATTGTAGCTTGTGTCATTTTTACAAAAAGTTAATTTTTTATTTTTAATGTATTTTTATAACATAAGTTCATAAAAACTTTGTAGACTGCTTTTGGTTGAACAACTTTTGTCTTTTTTTTCGTCCCTTGTGTCGTTTTTCCAAAAATTATGATTATTTTTATTTCTAATCTTATTTTTTACGATTCAAAGAGAATCCACTTATCCTTTCTAAAAATTATTAATAACAAGTTTTTAGATCCTATTTGGGCGAAAAAAATGTTTCTATTAATTTCTTTTCGTACCTTGTGTCGTTTTTCAAAAAATTTAGTTTTTTCTGTTTGATATTATTTTTTATTAATAAAACACAAAGGATGCGTCCGATCAAAAAATCATTCATGTGAAATTTTTACCTCTTTTTTGGATTAAAAACTTTTGTTCATTCATTTTTTTATAGCTTGTGTCGTTTTTCCGAAAATTTAATTGTTTTTAGTTTCAATGTTATTTTTTGCGTTCAAGCCAGAAACTACGTATCCTATCAAAAAACGATTAACAACAAATTTTTAGCTTTGTTTTAGGCCAGCAAGTTCTTTTTATTTATTTTTTTCCATATCTTGCGTCATTTGCCTGAAAATTAAATTTTTTTGTTTATCCCGTTTTTCGATAAAAATTTGGATTTCCGATTTTTCCAGAAAACTCAAAAAGTTGTTATGATAATCTCATTGTATTTTCAAAAACATTTTTTTCCCTTTTGGCTTTTTCATATTATGCGTCGTTTGGCTTAAAATTTCATTTTCGCTTGTCTTTAGGAATTTTGCAAATGCTATAACTCTCATGATTTTCTTTTTATCGAAAAAAGTCGTGAAGATAAATTGTTGGACTTTCCGAGAGCTGCGAATAGCTGTACAAAGAGTTTTCAAAATCTAAAAAAATGGTCTTATAGGCAGAGGGTCTCAAAACGTGAACTTTCGACGAAAGGGGGGGGGGGGGGAATTTTACACAAATCTAATACCTTCTTTGATGAGAATGTAAAAAAGC